>OX103893.1:17285124-17477177 GCA_944470375.2 Schistosoma guineensis | reverse complement strand
TGTGGTTGTGGAGAGTGTGTTGTGTGTTGCGGTTGTGATTGTGCTTTCCACACGGTGGGTGTTTGTGATGGTGTTGTGTTGATGGTTTGTTTGCGTGGTCGGTGTTTGTGTAGTTGTGGACGATGGTGGCGATGTGGTCGCGCTTGTGGTGGTCGTCATCGTCGTGGTTGTTTGAGTTGGCGTAGTAGAGTCAGTCGTGATGTGTGTTGTGGTCGGTGTTTCGGTGTGCGTGGAAGGGTTAGTCTGTGTGGTTGTTAGTGTGGTGGGTGTTATGGGTTTCGGATTGTGTTGTGGTGTTGTTTGTGGCGATGTGGTTTGCTCGAGTGTGGTGGTTTGCATGACGCTGGTTGTTGTTGCGGGTGTTGTGATGAGTGTGGTTGTTGCTGGTGCTGTTGTGGCCAGAGTTGTCGGGATGGTGGTGGTGTCTGTTTGTGAATGTTGGGTAGTGGTTGTTTCCGTCGTGGTGGTTGTGGAGAGTGGTGTTGTTGTTGCGGTTGTGATTGTGCTTTCCACGGTGGGTGTTTGTGTTGGTGTTGTGTTGATGGTTGTATACGTGGTCGGTGTTTGTGTGGTTGTGGACGATGGTGACGATGTGGTCTCGCTTGTGGTCGTCGTCATCGTCGTGGGTGTTTGAGTTGGCGTAGTAGATTCAGTCGTGATGTGTGTCGTGGTCGGCGTTTCGGTGTGCGTGGAAGGGTTAGTCTGTGTGGTTGTTAGTGTGGTGGGTGTATGGGTTTCGGATTGTGTTGTGGGTGTTGTTTGTGTCGATGTGGTTTGCTCGAGTGTGGTGGTTTGCATGACGCTGGTTGTTGCGGGTGTTGTGATGAGTGTGGTTGTTGCTGGTGCTGTTGTGGCCAGAGTTGTCGGGATGGTGGTGGTGTCTGTTTGTGAATGTTGGGTAGTGGTTGTTTCCGTCGTGGTGGTTGTGGAGAGTGGTGTTGTTGTTGCGGTTGTGATTGTGCTTTCCACGGTGGGTGTTTGTGTTGGTGTTGTGTTGATGGTTGTATACGTGGTCGGTGTTTGTGTGGTTGTGGACGATGGTGACGATGTGGTCTCGCTTGTGGTCGTCGTCATCGTCGTGGGTGTTTGAGTTGGCGTAGTAGATTCAGTCGTGATGTGTGTCGTGGTCGGCGTTTCGGTGTGCGTGGAAGGGTTAGTCTGTGTGGTTGTTAGTGTGGTGGGTGTATGGGTTTCGGATTGTGTTGTGGGTGTTGTTTGTGGCGATGTGGTTTGCTCGAGTGTGGTGGTTTGCATGACGCTGGTTGTTGTTGCGGGTGTTGTGATGAGTGTGGTTGTTGCTGGTGCTGTTGTGGCCAGAGTTGTCGGGATGGTGGTGGTGTCTGTTTGTGAATGTTGGGTAGTGGTTATTTGCGTCGTGGTGGTTGTGGAGAGTGGTGTTGTTGTTGCGGTTGTGATTGTGCTTTCCACGGTGGGTGTTTGTGATGGTGTTGTGTTGATGGTTGTTTGCGTGGTCGGTGTTTGTGTAGTTGTGGACGATGGTGGCGATGTGGTCGCGCTTGTGGTGGTCGTCATCGTCGTGGTTGTTTGAGTTGGCGTAGTTATTTCTATGGCTTTTTCCATTGTAGTCGTAGTGTCGTTTTCGTTGATGGAATGCATGTCAATTGTAGTCACTTCATTTGTTGTCTGTGTTGTGTTTTCTAATGTTTGGACTTGTCGCTTATGTAGGTTTGATTTTTCTGAAATTTAACGGAATTTTTTTTTGTTTATTTTGTGTTTTCATTTTGTTTTTTCAATCGTCTTATCAAATATCTAGTGTGAGGTTGCCTACTATGTTTTCATTGTCCCTATTTTTTTTTATTTTTATTGGTTTTTTTCGTTGCGTTATGTTTTTGCTCAGTATGTTTTAGATTATCGACCGTTATTTGTTGATTTCTGTGTTTTGTTATTTTTTTACCATTCATCAAGTCTTTTATATTAGTCTTAAGTGAATTCCAGTTTTACATCATGATTATCCTGTTAACATGTTTTGTCTACTTATATTTGTTTAAGTAGACAAATCCATGTTTGAAATTTTTTCACAATCAGTCATTTCGAAGGAATGTTTCAAACATGTTCCGCAACTTATGTACTACTGAATAATATGCATAGTATGAATGTATGCAAACTCAACAAAAGTTTGAAAGTTTAATTGTTTGTTAGGCATAGTCTACATTTATATTGTTTAGTTGTTTATTTTTAAAGAAACTGAAATTTTTGTCATATTCTTATGTTCTAATAACTCCGCCTGTAGCTCTTCTAGAGTTACTGCCGGTCCCAAGCCCGGGTAAAGGAGGAGGGTTGTTCGTGGGGTTAGCGTCCTCATCCCGTCGAAAACTAACTCGTCGAGAAAACGCTTACCAGAAAATATAATTCAAACCATTTTAACTCTGCCCTGGGAGTTAGAAGGTCTTTATTTAGAAGAATTATGACGTTTCATGGTGAAAATCGAGCTCCTTCGGAAGCCACGAGGCTTATGCCCCTTCTAACAACCAGAGAAAAATTTTTTATAGGTACATGGAACATTCGAACAATGTGGGAAACCGGGAAGACCAGTCAAATAGCAATGGAAATGAGGAGATACAACTTAGCAGTACTGAGAATCAGCGAAACCCATTGGACCCAAGCTGGACAGAAAAGGCTAGCTACGGGAGAGACGCTACTATACTCCAGTCACGAAGAGGGAAATGCTCCACACACTCAGGGAGTCGCTCTTATGCTGTCCAAAGTAGCACGAAATGCACTTGTAGGATGGGAATCTCACGGATCCAGAATCATCAAAGCATCATTCAAAACAAAGAAGGAGGGGATCTTAATGAATATTATCCAATGTTATGCACCCACCAATGATAGCAACGACGACATTAAAGATCAGTTCTACGAGCGGCTACAGTCAATCATTGAGAAATGCCCAAGAAAAGACCTAACTATTCTGATGGGAGATCTAAATGCCAAAGTCGGAATAGACAACACTGGATCTGAAGATATTATGGGACGACATGGACTGGGAGAAAGAAACAAAAATGGAGAAAGATTTGCAAATCTATGTGCATTCAACAAATTGGTCATAGGAGGCACAATATTTCCACACAAGCGTATACACAAGGCTACATGGATCTCACCGGACCACACTACAGAGAACCAAATAGATCATATTTGCATCAACAAAAAATTCCGAAGGACAATGGAAGATGTGAGAACCAGAAGAGGTGCTGTCGTAGCTTCAGATCACCACCTATTTGTAGCCAATTCAAAACTGAAGCTAAAGAAGAACTGGACAACTGGACAAACAGCACTACAAAGGTTCAATACAGCCTTCCTTCGAGATACTGACAAACTCAATGAATTCAAGTTAGCCCTCAACAACAGGTTCCAAGCCTTACAAGATCTACTGAAGGAAGAAGAAACTACTATGGAGGACAACTGGAAAGGCATCAAAGAAGCATTAACTTCAACGTGTCAAGAGGTTCTGGGTCTAAAGAAATACCATCATAAGGAATGGATCTCTACAGAAACACTGGACAAGATCAAAGAAAGGAAGAACAAGAAGGCAGCAATAAACAACAGCCGAACACGAGCAGAGAAAGTCCAAGCACAAGCTGAATACATAGAAGCAAACAAACAAGTGAAGAAGAGCATTATAACCGACAAGAAGAAATACGTGGAAGAACTAGCAACGACGGCAGAAAAAGCTGCAAGGGAAGGAAATATGAAACAGCTTCACGATACAACGAAGAAACTAGCACGGAAATACAGTAAACCAGAGAGGCCGGTCAAAGACAAAGAAGGCAAGCCAATCACTGAAATTCAACAACAGCGGAACAGATGGGCCGAATACTTCGAGGAACTCCTGAATAGGCCGGCTCCAATGAATCCACCGGATATCGAAGCAGCAGACACAGATCTTCCCATAGACGTCAACCCACCAACGAAGGAAAAAATCGGAATGGCCGTCAGACAAATCAAGAGCGGGAAAGCAACACGACCTGACAGCATACTAGCTGAAGCACTGAAGTCAGACATCGAAGTAACCACAAATATGCTTTACCTTCTACTCAAAAAGATTCGGGAGGAGGAACAAGTGTCGATGGACTGGAAAGAAGGGCACCTCGTCAAAATTCCAAAGAAAAGAGATCTGAGCAAATGTGAAAACTACAGAAGCATTACACTACTGTCAATACCAGGGAAGGTCTTTAACAGAGTGTTGCTGAACCGAATGAAAGATGCAGTAGACGCCCAACTTCTAGATCAACAAGCTGGATTCTGTAAGGATCGATCGTGCACAGACCAAATTGCAACACTACGGATCATCGTCGAACAATCGGTTGAGTGGAACTCATCACTATACATCAACTTCATTGATTATGAAAAGGCATTTGACAGTGTAGATAAGAGAACGTTATGGAAACTTCTTCGACACTGCGGAGTTCCTGAGAAGATTGTCAATATTATCCGGAACTCATACAACGGACTACAGTGCAAAGTCGTGCATGGAGGACAGCTGACAGATGCATTCCAAGTAAGGACCGGAGTCAGACAAGGCTGTTTACTCTCTCCCTTCCTCTTTCTTCTGGTGGTCGACTGGATTATGAGGACCTCGACATCTGAAGGAAAACACGGAATACAATGGACAGCTCAGAATCAATTAGACGATTCGGACTTCGCAGATGACCTAGCTCTCCTATAGCATACACACGAACAGATGCAGATGAAGACAGCCAGTGCAGCAGCAGTCTCTGCATCAGTAAGCCTCAGCATACACAAAGGGAAAACCAAGGTCCTCAAATTCAAAGCGGAGAACAGCAATTCCATCACTCTTGATGGCGAAATTCTGAAAGATGTAGAGTCCTTCACATACCTGGGAAGCATCATCGATGAACAAGGAGGTTCAGATGCAGACGTACAGGCAAGGATTTGCAAAGCAAGGGTCGCATTCCTGCAATTGAAGAACATATGGGACTCAAAACAACTTTCAACCAATATCAAAGTGAGAATCTTCAATACGAATGTCAAGGCAGTTCTACTGTATGGAGCTGAAACTTGGAGAACTACAACAACCACAATCAAGAAAGTACAAGTATTTATAAATAGCTGTCTTCGCAAGATACTCAACATCTATTGGCCGGATACCATCAGCAACAGCCTTTTGAGGGAGAGAACAAACCAGCTTCCAGCTGAAGAAGAAATTAGGAAAAGACGATGGAAACGGATAGGACATACAATATGCAAATCATCAAACTGCATCACGAGGCAAGCCCTAACTTGGAATCCTGAAGGGAAGCGAAAAAGAGGAAGGCCAAAGAACACATTACTTCGGGAAATAGAAGCAGATATGAAAGGATGAATTACAACTGGAAGGAGCTGGAAAGGATTGCCCAGGACAGGGTTGGATGGAGAATGCTGGTGAGCGGCCTATGCTCCTTCACGAGGAGTAACAGGCGTAAGTAAGTAAGTTATGTTCTAACAGAACCACCATCGATAACCTGGAAGCAGTGGAAGACCGTTTTGTCCTAACAATTGACTACTCAGTACTGCGAGTCCATGATCGTATTGGAGGGATTAGAACCCAGGACCCTTGATGTCGCGCGCGAACGCTCAGCCGGTATCAAACGGTAATAATGTTGAACTTTTACCAATCCACGAAATTGTGCCAACGTCCACTATTGTCTTTAGAGAGTCACTGCCTGACAATAGACGCGGCTGAATTACAATGGTCACAGCTTCTCACCATAACTTTAGGAAATACCTATTGATGCCAATCACTAGTGAGCATATGATGATTAGGATTAAAAATAAGTTTCTATGGGGATTGTAGTTATTTAATAGGTGATTGCACACTGCTGAGGAGTGCCATACTAGGATGAAACGGCCATCTAGTGCTCTTAGGTCTTCTCTAATGGTTTAGCTTTAATCAGTCCATGAATTCAATTATTATATCATTAAAATCATCACATAAAACCCTCTTTTTAAAAAAAATTAATGTTTGTTAAATTTCAATGATTGAATGTTAAGCAAATTCAACTTTCCTCTCGTCAATCTGATTTAAGATGTTAAAAGGGAATTATTTATATAATTAAACATTAAATTATCAAAAAACCAATAATCAAATGGATTTTGTGATGTGTACTACTTATATCAACAAACATAAGTAGTATGTAGCATCAACCAAAAGTAAAATGCCTATTGACAGAATGTTAAAAAAGATTGATGAAAAGAGAACAAGAACAATGAATGGTTGGTATGGTAACAAAAGAACAATAAGGTCTTGCAGAGACTATAATTTATGGACAAATCAATCAGATAACATATAACAGTTCTTGGATTTCGGCGTAACATTCATTTATCGATTTAAGGTAAATAGCTCTTTAAGATTATAGCTGATGTCAGTTCGTGATGAAAACCCTTAATCCAAATTTCTAACCTTAACCATCAACTGTAAATTATAATCTTTAATCTTATCACAAGTTTATCACCTTGATTTGATCCTAGTTATTAAGTGAACACTCTCAAGGTTACTTTAGTATCGCTCAATGGTCGAACATAAATAGTAGTTTCATCTAGGCATTTCACTCTCAATTGATGATATATACTACTTATATTTGTCGAAATGAGTAGTATACACCATCATTCTAATTTAGACGAAATTTTATGTAAATTATTGTATATACTATAAATAAGTACATCATCTAATTCATATTATTACTATAAATAAAAGTTGATAAATGGATCTTCTTGTTAGAAGTTTAAGGCAACATCATTTTTACTTAATAAATAGTTGTATATTGTACATTTTATATCAGTCAGTCAGTCAGTCAGCTACAACGTAGGACCAGGCACATCTATACATCGGTCAAAGTTGCCATAATACTATTATAATCTTCAATCAAAAGCCGTGACCAATAAAAACAGAAGAATAGACAGTGGAGATAGCGTTGTACAGTTTGTCTAAAACGAATAATTCCTCTTTCAATTTAATTATCTCAACAACAACAACAAAACACAATGAATTCAGTGATCACCTAAATAAATAAGACAAAGTCAATGGTTTCAATATGAAATTAGTTTTATCTACTCCATGATATCTAGTCGGTCAGTTGAAGAAAGTTGTACAACTAGATGATTGTATAAAAGCTGAAAACTCTAGTCAGTAGAATATTTGGAGAGTGAGATGAGAAGATGAAGCTGATCTGTTTATCAGTCATAAATTTGATAAAAAGAAGTCAATATTGGTGAGAAATTTACATTTAATTAATCAGTTTTAGTCGAAAATTATTAGGATAAATAGAATTATAAGATGAATAACGATCTGTATTCCTCATCTACACGAATGGGACGCTAATTTGCCTTACACATCTATCTATACTACATACCATTCCAGTGTCTACTCTACAGGACTTCAATACAATTCAGATCAAGAACACTTGATTGGCCGAACTAGAACATAAGTAAATTTTAACACCAAAAACCGACAACAATCACAATAATAATAAGGGTAGGGAAATATCGAACTCATCTAATAAATATTAGACTATCTCTACTGGTCTGATTAAGCAAATAACCAATTGTTATCTAATGACAAATTGTTTCAAAGATTGTTTTTAATAATTTCATCAGGTGAGATCAATTGAGTCAATTGAAGCTAGACCACTATGGAAAATCTGGAACCACTGGATAGCCGTTTCATCCTAGTATGTAACTCTTCAGCAGTGCGCACCCATGATCCCGCCACGCACATATATGCGTTGGTCAAAGTTGCCATACCTCATTAGCACAACATGATGAACACCGGATTCATATAAGTAGTCACTTCAATGGTAGTAATAATTAAAAGAAGAATTGTGTATAAGGATGTAGTACAGTCTCGCGCCAACGAGACTGATAGGTCCTGGGTTCGAATCTTGCGGGGTGCTGGATTGTGGATGATAGTTTGTAGTTAATAATTAAAGTTAGGAATGTTGTTTTTTGTTTTACCGCGAACTAATATCAGCTAAAGTCATAAAATGTTCTTTCATCAAATGAATAAATGAATTTAGCGCCAAAATTCAAGATCTATTATCCTGAAGCCTAATTAGCTCGTCTTACCATTGTTTATATCATTATAGAAAGGTTATAAATAAGTTTAATTAGAATTTAGTCTATCAATATTATTGTAGATTATCAAACATTCATGAGAAGAATATAATTTAAGTCAATGAATAAGAAAACTAAATGATAGAATATAAAATTAGGTAAAAGAAAAAGGAATACCACATTAGTTGATAATTAATAGTAGTATAGTATAGTTTCATTGAAATATATTTTTAATAGTTGAATTCATGAGTCAATTGAAGCTAGATCATCAAGGAAAACCTGGATGTACTGGACAACCTTTTTCGTTCTAGTATGGTACTCCTGGTTAGCTAGTTCTGCGGGATTCGGATCTAGGACCTATCGGTCACGCATGTGAGCCCTTAACCACTACATCACTGAACTGGCCAGTATCCAACGGTGTTATTGTCTAACTTCAACTAATCCACGAAATTGATCAACACATCCACCATTGTCTTCAATGAGTTACTATATCATAATAAACCCGGTCGAACTTCACTGGTCATTACATCTCATTAAAACTCCAGGAAATACCTCATGAAGCCAGTAGGGGCCTCCTCAATGGAAGTGCACAATCACGATCTCTCCTTAACAGATTCAATTGACTCATGATCTCAATTATTAAACTTACTATAATATCTATAAAAACCTTTTCTGAAATTAATTTGAATTGAATTACTTAATGAATAAACTTACCTAAATCATTGATAGCCCGTTTTTCTAATTGTTCATTCATATTTTGTTCTTTATAGATAACATGATTATCATTTTTAATATGATCAAAAAATTTTATTGTCCAATCTTTTGTTTGATAAAATAAATTTACTGACGATGATGATGATGATGACGATGCTGATACTGTCGTTGCCGCCGCCGCCGCCGCTGATGATGATGATGATGATAATCGTAATGAATGGAACAATGATAAAGATGAGTATGATTGACTTTCCAATGATATAATAGTGACATAAGTAACATATAAAAGAATAGCTTTTATAATAATATTTTGAATGAGTAGTAATGAACTACTCAAATGAATTATACTCATTTTTTTTCAATGTTATAAACAGAATGTTTTCTCTGTTGTTATATAATTATGTTCCAATAGTTGGTATTGATCTATTTTTCTTCTTCACTTCTTCTTTTTGAAAGAATCTAAATAAGAAAAAAGGGAAGATGAATGAATGAATGAAAACAACAAACAATATGATAATAGTTCTTGAGTGGAAGCTTATGCTTTTGACGTCAAAAGCATAAGCTTCCACTCAAATGTAACTGTATTATCTCTATGAATATCTTCATCAGAATGTTCTGTTACCAAGTGTAAGTGAAAGACTTTCAAACATGATAATTGTATCATTAATTATTTATGTTATTGTCAATAATGACATCATCATTAGTTACCTTTCTCAAAATACTGACATTTTAAATTTCCATGGTGTTGTTTTACTTGTATCTTCTCATTTTTATTTAGGATTGCAATTGATCAGTCTCTTATTGGCATATGTGTATACGATGCGAATCGCTTCGATATTGTCTTAAGCCATAAGCTTTATAAACAAAGATGGAAGCAAAAGTTACTGAGTTCGAGTCCTGTAGTGAACATCAACTGTGAGATGCAGGTACATCCATCTGATAACCTAGAGTATAGAATTTTAAGTGCAAACTCCTATTTCTATTTATCTATCTATCTGTCTATCATAGTTTTAGTCGCCATTATAATCTATTACGTATTTGATACAGATCTTGAAATTCCAAAATAACAATGAAATTATTAGAAGATTCATTGACCACTTATAATGTGATAGTCGATTTCTTAAAACAATGAAATAGTAAGCAATGATGGATAGTGGCTGGTAGTGAAATCCAGGACACGTGCCACTATGTCTTAATTGGGACTCAATAACTAGATTATACCTTCATCTCAGAATTCATGTTCACTCTACGAGTTGAACCCAATACCGTTCGTTTCAAGTGACATCGCATTATACAATTAGATACTGAGTCCTGACAACCAGTTATTTACATAATGTATCATGAATTTGATTATTCTTTCTCAAATAATATCCAAGTGTTATGTATTAGTAAACTCGATCATAATGTAGTTGTATATGAGTCAGTTTCTAACTGTGAAATTTAATAATACTGTCCAAATTGAATTAAGTTGAATAGGCTTCGATAAATTGCCATTAAACAAGGCTATAAACAGTTTCCTATTGATTACTTTCGGAGTCGAGTTACTAAGACTGATATGATGATATTGTATGCTAATCAATAAAATTTGATCATAACTAAAGGATTAGATCATTATGACATTAGTTACTAATCAGTAGTCAGTCAATTAAATATACATTACTTATTCATACACTTATTAGGTTTAATTTAACTATCTTAAAGGTAAGACCATTGACTTGATTTCAAAACTGGATAGAATGTAACCATTGGGAAAACAACACAGTTAATTCTTGAAATTCTCTTCTTTTCTTTCATTCATAATCAACAATCTAGTGCTTAAACGAACTTAATAGATTGATGAAGAACGAGTTGGGTATTTGGAACGTAATATACTGTATATTGAAGCCAAAAAAAGAGAAAGATCAAAGAATATATTACACCAAGAAATGGAACCAAAAAGGAGAAAAATGAACAGAAATTGGATAGAACTAGAAAGGAAGACCTAGGACAGAGTGTGTTGGAGAATGCTAGTCGGCGGCCTATGCTCAATTGTGAGTAACAGGCGTCATTAAGTAATGTACTGTATATTACATAGATCCACCTTGTTGAGATCCGATAAGAACAAAATTTACATCTTGTTCCTGGAATAATATAAATTTAATAGAACTTGTTATTAAAGGTAGTATCGAGACAGTAATATAAGCATATCTATATAGAATAATCTTCTGGAACCTTGATTATCAATCATGGGAAATTACAGGTTAATCTTGATCCATCTTGATGAGTCTACTCAAAGGCATGTCTATTTGTAATTTATCTGTAGTATAAAGACTACTGGATTATGAAGACTTTGACATCTGAGGGGAAGCACGGAATACAATGGACAGCTTGGAATAAATTAGAAGTTTTAGACTTCGCAGATGACCTGATCCTTCTACCCCATACATACGAATAAATGCAGATAAAGATAACTAGTGTAGCAGCAGCGTCTGCATCATACGTACGGGAAAAAGCAACACCCTCAAATACAACACAGAGAACACCAACACAATCACACTTGTTGGAGAAACTTTAGAACAGGTGGAAACTTTCACGAAACTGAAGGCTATCATCGATGAACGAGGAGGATCCAGTGCTGACGTGAAGGCGAGGATCAGCAAAGCAAGAGCCGCATTCCTACAGTTGAAGAACATATGGAACTCAAAACATTTACCAACCATTATCAAGGTCAGAATCTTCGATACGAACACCATGACAGTTCTACTGTACGAACCTGAAACGTGGGGAAATACCACAACTATCATCAAAAAGTGCAAGTATTTATAAGCAGTTGTCTACACAAGATACTCCAAGTTTTTTCGTCGGATACCATTAGTAACAGCCTACTGTGGGAGAGAACAAACCAGGTTCCAGCTGAAGAGGAAGTCAGGAAAAGTCATTGGAAGTGAATAAGACATTCAGTGTGGAAATCATCAAACTGCATCAAGAAGCAAGCCCTAGCTTGTAATCCTGAAGGGAAACAGAAAAGAGGAAGGTCAAAGAACATACTGCGTTGAGAAATGGAAGCAGACATGAAAAGGATGATTAGCAACTGAAAAATGTTTTCTAGGACAGGGTTGGATGGAGAGTGTTGATTGGCGGCCTGTGCTCTTTGATGAGGGTAAACAGGCGTAAGTAAGTGAGTAAGTAGGTAAGTAAGTAAGTGAGAAGTATGTAGTAATAAGTAGTTCATCCTTTTTTGGAAACATTTCCCAAAAGAAAATAATGATATAAAACCACTTTTCATTTACTTATTATTATACATCTTTATCAAATATAACTACTTAGAAGTATATAAAGAGTAAATAAGTGTTCACTTAATTAGATATTTAACTAATCTATTCATCAATCATAATTGATCATATGTTATAATAGAAAATGCACTTGACATAATTGACATAAAATTATGTTAGTTTATTGTGGAGATTGTTAAATTTCCCATAGTTTACATGATGAACTAATCTATAGGTTAAGCATTCATGCACAAGACTTAATGTCCTATGGTTTTGAAATAGTGAATGATGGTGGATGGTGGTCGATCATCTCTGATGCGGTTATAGATGTGTACTGTTGAGTATATTATTACAAAATAACTGTACAATGTTTCCTGATTTTCAATGATGACTTAATTAAGATCTACTAATGATGTAATCTAAGTAAATTTTGTATTAAATGCCTGCTACGGCCATGGGTGGGGAGAGTTCATTTTCCCTCCTGAAATGCTCTCACATGGCCACGCGTATACAACCACTACCAGGGAAGTTCAACTCACTGCCTTCTCACGGTAAGGGTGTTGTTTACAAAATTGAGAGGACGAAAAGCGAATGTCCGGTGATTTAACCAGGTTGATGGAAACGGAGAATTCACCTATGGAAGTTGGAAAACCCTGATTCCAAACCAATGGTGCACATAGGCTCCAAGATCCTGAAGGAACAAATCGCATATGAACCAGTTGTTGGTCATCAGCTACCATGGGACTACATCTGCTGACATTGCTTCACTGCCTTGTGGTTCAGACCTTTAGGCTGAAGCCTCTGAGAAAACCACCTACTTCAGTCTGGGCACCCAGGCAGTATCATAGCCTACACACAAATCAAGTGACTTGCGTGACGTATATGCATTCGATGCTCCTTCGTACCAATATTTATGTGTTCAAATAAATAATTAACTAAAGACTAATGAGATTGAACGACGAAAATTATTATAAAAACTTTGACTTTTCAAAATGAAAGATTTAGAGGTAACAATGCTAGATATATATTACTTAATATATTTATTCATCAGTATAGTAACTATGGCAACTGATAAATTTAGGGGAAAACTTTGTTTTACTTAGTAGTTTTATGAGTTTTCTGTGAATTTTCCTTAAATTACTTTAACTTTCTAAATAAATTACTAACTGGATGTGTGATTCAGTATATCAGTGTACAACTCATAAGGATTTTCATTGAATTTGAGTATATTCCAACTGATGAGTTTAAAATAAGACGAAATATTTGTCTTCAATACTATTCTGCAGCAATTTGGATGACTCTCTCTATCTCCCACATTGTACGAACATTCCATGTACCTAAATAAATAGTTTCTCTGGTTGTCATAAGGGGCATCAACTTCGTGACTTCCAAAGGAATGCGGCTTTCACCAATGAAGCATCATAACTCTTCTAAATGAAGACCTTCTAACACCCAGGGCAGAATTTAAATAGTTTGAATTATTTTTTATGGTTAGGGTTTTTTAAATGAGTTAGTTTTCTACGAGATGAGGTCACTTACCCCATGCCCAACCCTCCTCCTTTATCCAGGCTTGGGACAGATAGTAGCCTCAAAGTGAATTCCGGTGGAGTTCTTCAATACCATCGCTACATATTATGTGGACTGATATTGCATACTCCAAGATGATATCGAAAGCTTTTTGTAATGTTCCTAGATTAGTCATAATATTTGTGAATTAATATCATATTTATGAGACTCAAGTGATAGATCAACTTTCACTGATGCTGTGACACTGTCCAGCTGATAAGCTTAGACAGATAGAAATACAAATTATAAGGTTTAATGGTTACAGCCTTATACTTATTGGCATTGATATTTAGTCAAATGTGAAACTTTAACACTTTCTCCATTTAAATTTCCAGGGCTTGAACTTCTACCAGGAGATTCGCTTGCTGAATTGAAATATGCCGATGACATAGTTCTATTTGGTGAAGAGGCTGACAAAATGCACAGTCTTCTGACCACTCTAAGCAACAATGCAATCATGTTCGGGATGCGATTCCCCCCCTCGAAATGCAAAATGTTGTTTCAGGATTGAGTTGCATCGACACTCGAACTAATGATAGGGAAAGAAGTAGTTGAGCGTGTCGACCGCTTCACTTAATTTGGAAGTCTCATCAGCCCTTGTGGTCTAGTGTGTGACGAAAACTCAGCACGGATACAGAACGCTCGAATAGCTTTTGCCAACTTGCGTCATCCATGGCGTAGGCGAGATATCCGTCTATCAATCAAAGGACGTGTTTACTGCACAGCAGTTCGTTCCATACCACTTTATGGCAGTGGAACATGGCCGGTAAGAGTAAAGGATATTGGCAGATAACTAGTATTTGATCATATGTGTCTTCGAAACATTGCTCGTATATCCTGGGACCATCGAGTAAGTAACGCAGTTGTTAGGAAACGGGAACTAGATAAGGATGGCAAATCAGTTGAAGTAGTGAAACTTGGTCATTTGAGATGGCTGGGCCACGTGTTACGTATGCCCAACCACCGACTGCATCGACGTGCGATGTTTTATGGTATAGGAGAAGATTGGGAGAAAGCTAGGGGCGGCCAGAGAAAAACATGGCACAAGTCAATGAAGTCACTGACAAGTGGACTGAACTATATTGATAGGTGTAGACTACCTGGTTGTGATCCGTGAGATGATAGCACTCGATGGTTAGAGACCTTGAATGACATGGCTCAAAATCGTTTGCAATGGCGCAGGTGCATCCACTCTTTGTGTTCTCCCAAATTCTAATCTCAATTCGTCATACACTTTCTTTTCTCTTTCCAAATTTATTTCAATGGATTATACTCCTTGAATAACATCTTCAAACCCCAATCTTTCCGATTATTACTTATACTCTCACTACCTCTACCACTATGAGATTTGAATCGACCACTGCATCTCTGTACTAATGTGGTGTGGAAACTCGAACTTATGTACGTACGTACGAAGTTCTACGTTGTTACTGACTGACTGAAACGTTAAACTCCAGAAAGTTATGGATTTTTGAGAAATCTTCAAAAAAAACTATTAGACAATAGAATTCTATAGCAAAACAGCTATAAAATAGGTTGGTATACTGATAAACAGATCATTTGAAGTAAATTCTTCTACAATCAAGATTAATTGACAAACTTTTATAGCCTATAAGTCAATGAGTTGCTTCATCCTTTTAGATATTCAGGAACATGTACGAATTACTTTATGAAACATTATAGTGAATAATAATCATGTACATAATGGTGATTGACTTTTGAAATTGATATCTTACAATTATTATTACAACCTGTGGAGGGTTGAAGGCAAAAAGCAGAGAAACGATCATCACCGTTGACTTTATACTCAAGTCAATGATATAGCTATGCAAAGCATAATCCTATGTTTAACCTTTGCTATATACTATTGAGAGACCTTAAACTAAGACGAAACAGTTTTCCTCTACACACCATAGTAAACAAATGTTTCCTAGGTAATTTTACTTGTTCAAAAAAATCCATTCAATGTCTACTTTTTTCACTTGTCATTCACCAACCACTAAACGATTGAAAGTAAACGAAATTGCCAATGTATATATATCATGGATTCAGTGTAATATGAATAAAAAGCCATAGAAAAGATTTTAAATTTCTAGTTTATTAAGAAACTAGTATCTGTCAACCAACACCAACGTCAGAATTTTTCAATACAAATGTCAACACAGTTCTACTTTATGCGGCAGATACTTGGAGAACTACGTAAGCCATTATCCAGAAGATACAAGTGTTTATTAACAGTTGACTGCGCAAAATACTTCGGATGTGTTGGCCAAACACACTTAGTAACAACCTACTGTGGGGGAGAACAAACCAGATCTGAGAGGAGGAAGAAATTAGGAAGAAGCGCTGGAAGTGGAAAGCACCCAATTGTGTCACAAGGCAAGTCCTTACTTGGAATTCTCAAGGCCAAAGGAGAATAGGAAGATCAAAGAACACATTACTCTGAGGATGGGAGACAGACATGAGAATAATGAACAATAATTGGATAGAACTGTAAAAGGAAGGCCCAGAATACAATGGGTTCAATAATGCTGGTCGGCGGCCTAAGTAAGTAAGTAAGTAATAAACTTGCATTCAGTTTCTTAGATTATTAACTTAGTGTGTATAGTTAGTTGTATTAGATTCTAAGGATTTTCCCTAAGAACTTCATTATGACTTATTTATCATGAATTATTTTTAAAATATCTGTTGTATGAAGAAATCGTCATGCCAACTGACATCATAGATAGTATTATTAAGAATCCGTAAAAACATTAGAACACATTATAGATTAAGAGTAGAGACGAATGGTGTCTATCTGTGGAATTCAGAACAAACACATGCTCGTGGCTATATGGACTCAGTATCTCAGTCAGTCAGCTACAACGTAGGATCAGACACATATATGCATCGGTTCGAGTTGCCATACCTTATAAGCACAAAAAGATGAACAGCAGATTCATAGTAGTCAATTCAATGGTGGTAATAAGTAAAATAAAGATTCGTTAGCTAAGTGGATAATGGGTTGGAGTTTGAAGCGAACGTTACTGGGTTCGAGTCCCGGTACGAATATCAACTCATTCGGGTACATCCAGTTGACGATTCCCAAATAAGAAAAAATGGCACGCGTCCTGGATTCCACTACTAACCACCATTTATCTCTGTTTCTAGTGTTTGTGAATTAAAGCAATATCTAAGCAATCTGCACTGGATGCACATTTGTCAATAGGATAGTGATCTATCACAGTCTTAAACACTAATGGTAAGATTCGAACAGCCAATACATCATAGATTAAGATTTTTTTTATCAATGGAGTTTTGTTCTCTGAACTAAACGTTGAGGTTTACAGAACAAGCTGTGAGCTATACTTAGAGATATTCGAACAATTAACTTCTGCTTGTGCTGAGAATGTCATTCAGAAGAATAATGAAAGCTTCACAACAAAACCATCCAGCTCAGAGAACAAAATTCCATTTTAAAAAAACAAACAAAAGAGGTTAGCTTTTTAGAGGAGGTTATAAATCATGACATAATGTATATTCATAAACTAATCATGTAGTGAACAAGAACACGAGTGGGTAAGATCTATGGATCATACAGTAAATACTTCATATATAAAATAGCAATCAGTTGTCTAGAATTTGATTGATTCTTTTACAAATATCAGTTCATAGTCTCAGATTTCATTGATGCTGCATTTTCATACAAACGTCCCTGTTCTTTCTTTCACTATTTTACACTGAAATATATTCTATTGCTGACTATCATTATATATACTACTCATATAGATATAAGTAGCTCACATCACATTCATATCATATAATGAAGTAATGAATTATAACACAGTGTATATACACACATGATTCCAGCAGTGTAATTTATATACTTGTCTATTGATTACATAATTCATGTCAAAAATAGAAGAAAAAGAAGTATTCATTAAAAAAACATTAGTCAGGTTAAACATCTTCTTTAAATCAAAGTAGCCGATACTATGCAAGTTACTTAGATAACCATGACTATATTATTACATAATAGATTACATAATGAATGTATGAAAGTATTAACTTGTCTTCTATTATGTAATCGAATTAATCATAATGTATTTAGTGATATGAATGACTTTGTATTTGAGATGGTGTACTTTATCTTCATTCTTTCTTTTCTTTTCTTTTTTGATTAAATTCAAGTTACATGTGATAAATCATGAAAATAACTAAGAATTTCTTTCTTTTTTTCATCAGAGAAGGGGTTTTGTGAAGAGTTTAGCAATTTTATAGTTGGATTCATTAGCCAATCGAAGCTAGACTATCATAGATGACCTGGAAGCAGTACACGGTTGTTTCATTCTAGTACGGAACTCCTCAGTAATGCGCATCCAATTTCGTGGATTGGTTGAAATAAGACAATAACACCGTTGGATCCTGACCAGCTCAGTGGTGTAGAGATTAAGCGTTCACGAGCGAGACTAATACGTTCTTCGGTTCAAATCTTGTGGGGCAGGATCGTTGGTGTGCACTACTGAGGAGTCTCATACAAAGACGAAACAATAGTCCAGTGCTTTCAGGTTTTCTATGATGATCTACCTTCAATTGACTTATGAATTCAACTATCAAATTTGTCGAAGTTTTATTGTAACATTCAATTCAATCTATCTAGTATCATCTTCCTAGTTCTTTCATAATTAACAATCCATACTTCCGCTATACCAAAGGTTACAAAGATTTCTAAATGTTACCAATTCATTCTCACATTGTTCAATTGATATTGCTAAAATAATGAGTTATTGAAGTATATTAAAGTATACAAACTAAAACTTTATAATAAACCAGATATTAGTCAAATCTATTAAAAGTGTTTCTCTTCTTAAACATTCTTCTTATAAGTAGTATATAAGTAGTATAAGCCAATGAAGCCTTCATCTCAGATTTATTGAATTAGGCAAATTAATTGAAGATAATCTTTTCTAAAAGAAAAAAACTTTCATACATGTGATCAATCTCATGTTTCATAAATTTTAAGTATTAAAACAAAAAGAAAAGAAAAAAGAGAAGAACAAAGAACATTCAACAATGAAAAGAAAAATATTTGCTCATTAAATAAGATACCTTCTTGACAATATTGAATGAATTAGTTACTATTGTGTTACTAAGGCGAAAACTATATTACTTATTATCAATGATCATTGATCAAATGAATTATTTAAACAAACACATGTATATACATAAAATATATTAACTGATGAATTTACTATTATTATTGCAATGTAGTACTATTGATGTCGCAAGATATAAGTAGTATATATCATGAATTGAAAACGAAATAGTAGAATGGTGATAAAAAGTCTACGCAAGATACTCAACATCCATTGGCCGGATACCATCAGCAACAGCCTTTTGTGGGAGAGAACAAACCAGCTCTGAGCTGAAGAGGAAATTGGGAAAAGATGTTGATAGTGGATCGGACATACATTACGCAAATCATCAAACTGCAAGCCCTAACTTAGAATCCTGAAGGGAAGCGGAAAAAAGGAAGGCCAAAGAATACATTACGTCGGATAATAGAAGCAGATATGAAAGGATGAATAACAACTGGAAGGAGCTGGAAAGGATTGTCCAGGACAGGGTTGGATGGTGAATGCTGGTGAGCGGCCTATGCTCCTTCACGAGGAGCAACAGGCTTAAGTAAATAAGTAAGTAAGTTCAAAGGAAAGAGGATGAAAATACTGGATGATTAGTTTGGAAATGTAAGAATAATCAAATATAAGTTGATTGATTAATATTTCCCAAATGAAATATTGATTGTAATTTTGTACCGACTTGTATTCTCGTTCACTAGACTATTATATATTAAGCTGAAGAATATAATAATGATCACTAGGTGTTGATCAATGCCCTGTGTGTCAGGTCCTTCTTAATATTGATCAAGTTGTAATATGGTCATTAGTCTAGGTAACTCGACATTGAGTGCAGTCTATTGAGATGAAATGGTAGTTGGTGGTAGTCAACAGGAAACCCCATACATAGTTTTCGTGCTACTTGGTAGTTCTCAGCAAGGTGTACCTGTAATCTTGAGGGAACTGATACACCCTGACGGATTTAATCCTGTGTCATCCAGCTTCACAGTCAGAGACGTCACTACTGAGCTATATATATAATATATATTTCAGTTTTCACAGAATGATATTTGTTTTCAGCATATTAGTTAAGGAGATTATTGATTTTGTTGAGACTATGAAACGATCTAAGTTAGACAGTCATTGAAAACCTGGAATACCTGGACGGGTGTTTAGTACCAGTATTGGAATACTTAGCAGATCACATCCACTAAATTGCCACCTGAGATTATTTTAAAAGCTTTTGGTCCGTTTAGTGGATTTAGACTTGCACACCTCAGTTCTGTGTTCTTCTGGTCAAGAGTTTGTGTGCGCAACTGAAAGCTTTAGGTCTGATCCCCATTTAAGCCGTCCTGGATGAGTACCGTTTGGGATTTTTATACTAGGACGGGACGGATTTTGAAACGGTATTTGTTTTATAAAAGAAAAAAAACTCGATGTTATTGATATTAAATGGCTTGATTTTATCTCAGATTCTGAGTAGGTATTGATTGATTTTCGACTCGGTCTGGAGTCCCTGCGGGGGCTACTGCCGGTCCCAAGCGCGGATAAAGTAGGAGGGTTGGACATAAGATTAGCTACCCCATCCCATAGAAAACTAACTCGCTAAAAAAACGCTAACCTATTGATTGATTTCTACTGAATAATCAGTATTATGTAATTGTCACAAGTCTAAATGTGTTGGTTTTATTGTGGATGTTTTTAATTTGCTATATGATAGGAAGTAGACAAGAGGAAGCCATAGACTTAGGTTTCATTCTAGTGGGAGTCCGCTTACAAGGTGTAAATACACTATATAGGGAACTGAGGATTCCTTCCAGGAGTACTTAGACTAGTATCCACGTTGTAGCTTGACTGCTAGAACTTAATTATCACTGGAATCTAGACAAATATGACCATGGTTACTATTCAGTGGTCAATCAATATGAATGTCTCAGTCTTACAGGAGATTAATTGCTGTTGAAATAGATGTATGAAACTAGTTATTTAGAATATGAATCCTATAAGGATTGAAGGCATGACTTATTGATAAGTGGCAACTAGCATGAAACTTATGTCTGAAGTTTAACTACCGTCTATCCTAAATCAAGCGACAACAGATTTTGATTAACTCTGAAAATGTGATCTGATGAGAATGTTTTTTTGCCAAGTGATCCCAGCTAAAAATCATTCTGTATTGGGAAGCAATAAATATTTGTTTGATGGAATTAAATCCTACAATTTTATATCTTGCGTTGATTGCGTAGATTTAAGATTATCGAATGATGAATAGCTTGAAACATATCAATACAAGTTAAGGAATTTATCTAGAAATCAGTTATTAGTTAGGCAACAATGATGTGAAGATTGATATTGATATTGACATTAAGTTCAGTCAGTCAGTCAGTCAGTCAGTAACAACGTAGAACTTCGTACCTACGTACATCAGTTCGAGTTATCACACCACATTAGCACAGAGATGCAGTTGTCCATTCAAATCCCGTAGTGCTAGATGTAGTAAAATTATAAGCTGTGATCAGAAAGATTAGGGTTTGAAGATGTTATTCAAGGAGTATAATCCATTGAAATAAATTCGGAAAGAGAAAAGAAGGTACAGGAAGAATTGAGAAGATTAGAATTTGGGAGAACACAAAGAGTGGATGCACCTGCGCCATTGCAATTGATTTCGAGCCATGTCATTAAAGGTCTCTAACTAGGGGTTGCTATCGTCTCACGGATCGCAACCAGGTAGTCTACACCTATCAATATGGTTCAGTCCACTTGTCAGTGACTTCATTGACTTGTGCCATGTTTTTCTCTGGCCGCCCCTAGCTTTCTCCCAATCTTCTCCTATACCATAAAACATCGCACGTCGATGCAGTCGGTCGTTGGGCATACGTAACACGTGTCCCAGCCATCCCAACTGATCAAGTTTCACTACTTAATCAATTGATTTGCCATCATTACCTAGTTCCCGTTTCCTAACAATTGCGTTACTTACTCGATGGTCTCAGGATATACGAGCCATGTTTCGAAGACACATATGATCAAATACTAGTTATCTGCCAATATCCTTTACTCTTACCGGCCATGTTCCCCTGCCATAAAGTGGGATGGAGCGAACTGCTGTGCAGTAAACACGTCCTTTGATTGATAGACGGATATCTCTCATACGCCATGGATGACGCAAGTTGGCAAAAGCTATTCGAGCCTTCTGTATCCGTGCTGAGATTTCGTCACACACCAGACCACAAGGGCTGATGAGACTTCCAAGATAAGTGAAGTGGTCTTGACATTAAGTTACAAGCATTATAAGGAAGGTACTTCGTACAAGTTGGACATATGCTTATAAGAGACTGATCAATTATAGTTTTAAACATCAATCGGAAGATTCAAATTAACAATACAAAATGAATTTAAACTTCACTTTATTATACAAGCCAGTGGTTGTATGAACTCAGTAGCTAAGTGAATAACCTGATTGCCTTTGGAACGAACGTTACTGAGTAAGAGTTTCGGAGTGGACATCAACTGTGGGATGTAAGTACATCCATTTGGCAAGTCCCTAATAAAACTGTTGTGTATACTACTGACATTGACAGATATAAGCAGTATGTCTCATCAGTTGAAAGTGAAATACTTGATGGCAAAAGGTTAAGAAGATCAAAAAGAAGAAAACAAGAACAGTGAATGATTGGTACTGAAACGAAAGAAGAACAATGAAGTTTGAGAAAATTGATTGACATTTATGCAAATGAAGTATTTACTGTATGATTCACAGATTTTACTAAGTGATTTCATAATTTTGTATTTGTACTTGATTATGTTCTCATTCATTACAAGACGAAGTATTGCGTGTCGTAGATTCAACTTCTATCTATCATTCATCTCTACTTATAATGATACCTATTATATTACTGATATAGTTGAACTCTATGAAATGAGATATTTCAGTAATCGCTTGTGATTATACATGATTATGATAAACTTTTTTTTTAAAGTTTGGCAATGATAAGTTTAATGTTGGAATCATTTATTCATAATGTCATGTGTTATATCATAAGTTGACAAAGGTTGAATATTATAAACTTATAAAATTTCAATTTAGTTGCCATGGTGATTAATTTCTGTTGAGATTTTTATAAGTTTCTGAAAAATCCTGATACATTTTATCATGACCTAATCTTAGGATTAACCCTAAGTTGATATATATGGAAGATCCATTTAGGGAAATTTGAAAAACTTGATATCAAACCAATAGTGCACATGGGTTTTAGGATCTTGAGGGAACAAATAGCGTATGAACTTATTGTTGGTTACCGGTTATCATGGGACTGCATCTCTTTATGTTGCTTCACAGCTTTGTTGATTAGACATTTATGTCAAAGGATTGGAATGTGACCCCTTCCCTAAAGAATGGTGATTAGTTTAATTTCATAATTGGTTTATCTTTTACATGAAATACTACAATGAACTTAGAAGTAGAATCATTTGTTCATGTTGTCATGTGTCTAATTCATAAGATAGTGTAGCAACGTTAGGAGATGTAGTCCCATAGTAACCGGTGACTAACAACTGGTCCATACGCCTTTTACTTCCTTAGCATCCAGGAACCCATGTACACCATTGGTTTGGAATCAGGGTTTTCCAATTCCCATAGGTGAATCCTTCATTTCCACCAACCCGGTTAAATCGCCTGACATTCGCTTTTTGTCCTCTCAATTTCTTAAACAATACCCCCGCCACGAGAAGGAAGTGAGTAGGACTTCCGTGGGAGTGGTTGTATGCACGTGTCCACGTGAGAGCATTCGGAGATGGAGAGCTGACTCTCCCACAGGACATTTAGGGGCTTAACAAGCTGAAGTAATCAAACTGTTATATTCTTAGTAATGGATTACTGTTGACTTTTAATATATGAAAGACGGATATTAATGACTGTATTCTTAAAAACGTAGCTAGATATTATTATTTATATAATGATTAGTATACCAATTAACTGATTGAAGCTTCTTGTATGCTGTTTAACTAAATAGGGGTATAATAATATTCGAGATACACACCGCTGTCATTGTTAAATCTAGCTCGGATCTAATAAAATGTAAGTTCTTCTGAAATTCGTATTGGTTCCTGTAAAATCCTTAAACATTTTATCATGGCCTTATAATAACCCTAACCCTAATATGGTGGATATGAAGGACCAATTTAGGGGAGTTGGAATATTCTTATTCCAAATCAATCATGTACATGGTCTCCAGGATCACAAAGAATACATGGCGTGTGAACCAGTAGTTGGTCGCCGGCTACCATGGGACGGCATCTCCTGACGTTGCTCCACTGCCTTGCGGATTAGACCTTCAAATCAAAGGCTCGGACTGTGATTACCTAACAAAAACAACCTGCTTCGGTTTGAGCACCCAGGTAGTATCCCAGCCTTCACATAGATCGAATGATTTATGTGGTGCATATCTATTTAATGCCTTCTTGTACCAATGTTTATGTATTTAAACGATAATAGTAATATTATTATTATATGAATGCACTTAAAGTAATAATTCATTTAAAATATGAAATAAACTGTTAGGTTCAAAGTGTCGTACTGTGGTATGGGTTACTTATATCCACATAAGTGGTATATAACGATGGTCAGGTATAGAATTTATTTCAGTAGAAGATCGATGAGGAATGAACGGAAACGGAAAATGTATGAACAATGAAATCTGAGACAATGGACTGATATTTGCAAAGGAACAGTGAAGTTTGAGACGGTGGATTGATATTTTGCAAATTAACGATTTGCTATATGATTCTCAGATATTATTGAGAAGTGCTGTAATTTTTTATGCAAACACATTTGATTGTTTTTGATTGAGATCACAAACCGACTAATGTTAGGCCACCATTGAAAACCTGGAAGCACTGAACGGCCGTTTCGCCCTTTTGTGGGACTCCTCGGTAGTGTGCATCCACGATCCCGCTCGCGGGATTCGAACCCAGAGCCTTCAGTCTTATGCGTGAACGCTTAACCTACTGGATCACTGAGCCGGCATTTAATTGTGGTAATGTCTAACCTCAAACAATCCACGAAATCGCACAACCATCTTCCATTGTACTGAGGTAGATACCTGTCTCTACTCGACATGGTTTATCTCCACTGGTCACGGCTTCTCACTAGAACTCCGAGAATTCCCTCACGAAGATAGTCACTAGTGAGCACATGTTAATTACTGGTATAAGGGTTGTGGAGATTATTTTATTGTCCCTGTTGGTATCCTTGTTCACTATAGTACAGTAAACAGTATAACAAAGAATACAATCTATATCTATCATTGAGAAATGCTTAACAATGACACACATAGTCTAAAACAATTTGATCTAATTTATTGAATAATAAGATGAGATACATAATCTGGATTATACTTGTCACTATAAAACATCTATTCTGAATAACATTTTTATAAAGATATTATTATAATAATTTCAATCGTTGAATTCATGAGTCAATTGAAGCTAGACCACCATTAGAAAACCTGTAAGCATTGGGTAACGATTTCGTCCTAGTATAGGACTCCTCAACATTCTGCACACATAATCCCGCCTCGCGGGATTCGAACCCAGCACCTATCGGTCTCGCGTTTGAATACTCGACCTCCAGACTACTAAGCCCGAAGGTATCCAACGGTGTTTATGTCTACCTTCAAGAAAGTTATACGAAGAACAAAGCATTTATTTTATATCTTATTTCCACAATTCATTTCAATATATAATGCAAACACAAATTAACTTGTTATTAATGTAAAAGAATGGTATATCATATTAGTGTCGGTTGCTATGTTAAGCCCATATAACTTATTCTAGCTTCTGAACAAGCCAGTTTATCCATTCTTCTTGAGTTCCATTTTGACCATTGTTAATTATTCACTTATCAGCCCTAACTGTTTTTATATGAGAGTATATTTGTATACATCTTATCCTACTCATTACATATCTGTAGCTTATTATTATATGACTATAAACATCGATTCACACTTGGTTAAATTGAGTTAGAACAGTCAAGTTCTCTCTATTGTGTCATTTCATTTCACTCTCTTCTCTTTGATTCTCCGATGTTTTGTCTGAATCAACGATTATATGAAATATACGTATTCAAACATCCATTCTTTTAATTGAGATTATGAAACGATTGATGTTAGACCACTATGGGAATACTGGAAGCACTGAAAGGTCGTTTCGTCCTATTGTGGGACTCCTCAGTAGTGTGCATCCACGATCCCACTCGCGGGATTCGAACCCAGAGCCTTCAGTCTCATGCGTGAACGCTTAACCTACTGGATCACTGAGCCGGCATTTAATTGTGGTAATGTCTAACCTCAACCAATTCACTAAATTGCGCGACCATCTTCCATTGTACTGAGGTAGACACCTATTTCTACCCGACATGGATTAACTCCACTGGTCACAATAGGACGAAACGGCCGTCCAGTGCTTTCAGGTTTTCAATGGTGATCTAACATCAATTGGTTCATGATCTCAATCAAAAGCTTAACAATCTCCACAACCACTAAACTGATAATCCATTCTTTTAGTTGACTTATTTCAATTCTGTTATTCAATAACACAAGTTCAGTTGATGATTATATACGAGACTAGTCAGAATGTATATTTCAACAGTAATTATTTGATAGTAATGAGAGAGAAATGATTCAAATGGAATCAGATATAAGATCCATTATTATATCAATCATTATTACTTATATCTATTATGTAAGTAATAGTGAAATTTAAGATATAAGTTTTATTTTGTTTCTATATCTGGTACACTTCAGTTAACTGTATTCACAAATCAAATGTAATGTTCAAACTGAGAGTTGAACTTAGTAAGCTTTAGAGTTCAATTACATACTAACTTATTTAACAATTATCATAATATTAATAAGAATTTTATAGTTGAATAATTTCTATTGTTATATGCATAGGCTAAGAAGATTGTTAAAATAAGATGATAATTGGAGGCAGTCATCAGCAAACGATGGAACTAAGTTTCGTACTACTTAGCACTCGTCAGCAAGGTGTACCTATGGTAACGTCTCTAACTGTGAATCTGGGTGACACAGGATTAAATCCGTCAGGGAGTATCAGTTCCCGCAAGATTGTAGGTACACCTTGCTGACGACTACCAAGTAGCACGAAATCTATGTCCAAGGTTTCATGTTGACTATTTCCAATCATCATTTTATCTCGACATAGTGCACTCAACGTCGAGTCACTTAGACAAGTGGCCTCATAGCAATTTGGTTGATTTGATTCGTTCTGCACTAAGAAGGAACTGACATACATGACATGGATCACCACTCAGTTGTAAATAAAAGGATTGTCTAGATACAGCCTTCTCTCATACATTTTTAGTGAAATTTCGATTATTGAAATTTGAGAAGAAAAAAACTGAAATTTATTGATACTGTGTTTTTCATTTTCATAAATAAAAACTAGGTAGCAAATCACTGAAATCACTAACTAATAATGGATTAGCACTATAGGGTTGTGGAGATTATTGAGTTTATGATTGAGATCATGAGTCGATTGATGTTAGACCACCATTGAAATCCTGGAAGCACTGGACCATCGTTTCGACCTAGGATGGAACTCCTCAGTAGTGCGCATTCACGATCCCTTCTGCGGAATTCAAACCCGGGGTCTTCGGTCTGGCGCCCAAAAACTTAACTTCTAGACCACTGAACTGACCGACATCCATTGTACTGTGATAGATGTCTGTCTCTACGACAGGGATTAACTTCATTGGTCACGGCTTTTCACTAGAACTCCGAGAATGGTGATTGAGATTATTAACTGATTGGAGCATCTGAACAATTTCTTATCTTACAGGTCACTTGATAAACAGAATCCTTTAAAGAAAAAGAAAAACTAATTTTCATAGAGTAGATTACTACTCTGCATGATGTTGACCGACTCTAAAATTGACAGTCCTGAGTTCAATTCCTGATTATATGGTCGAGGGTGCGCTACTGAGCAGTCTTATACCACGACAAAATGACTGTCCAGTGATTCTAGGTTTCAAAAAGTTGTATAATATTGAATGGTTCATGGCTTCATTGAGATTTGTAATGAGAATCACACAGCCCTCAATATTCAAAGAAGTTTGTTTGGACTGGTCCAAATCATTTTGAACTTTGAATAAATTAGCAATTTTGATTAAAATAAACACCATTGAACATCGGCCGGCCCAGTGGTCTAGTGGTTAAGCGGTCGCGCGCGAGACTGATAGGTCTTTGATTCGAATCTCACGAAGCGAGATCGTGGATGTGCACTGCTGAGGAGTCCCACAATACGACCAAACGATCTCCCAGTGCTTACAGGTTTCCCATGGTGGTCTAGCTTCAATTGACTCATGATCTCAACCATTGAAACATACTACATGTTTTTATTCTTGTTTGGATCATTGTAAGTAATTTCCATTTGGCGAACTATACTATAGAGAACAATCACCTTTAAGCGTCTATTTATAATTATTATCATTATGTATACGACACTTTGAAAATACTAATTGGAATCAAACAGAATAATCAGAACATTTGTGGCCAAACTAAAAAAATGAGATCAGTTTGTCCCAGAGTTCATCGACTGTTTCTACTTTGTTGATAGATTGATGAAAACGATTGAATCATGTTAGAAAGCTGAGACTGAATTGTTTATAGTCGTAGTTAACGATTTGCTTATCTAATTTGTGAAGATTTTTACAAACACGAAATAGTAAAATTCTAGAACATCACCCTAAACGATGTTGTAAATGAGAGGAATTTAGTAATTGATCAATGTAATTTACCGTTTAATCACAATATCACCATTGGATGAGTGAAATATTATAGATGTAGTTCTCCTGTACTGAATTAATTTCGAACTTTCTTTTGAGTATTCGTAGCATTACTATTTCATGAATTATGTCACCTCTAAACTGTAAACATTGATACAATGAATTCACTTGGTATTGTTTACTTGTATCTTCCCATTGTTGTTTAGGGCTGCAATTATTCAGTCTCTTGTGGGTATATGTGCATTCTGTGAGGACTACCTCGATATTGCCTTAAGTCACAAGCTTTATAAGCGAAGATGGAAGTGAACGGTACTGGGTTCGAGTCTTGGAGTGAACATCAATTGTGAGATGCAGGTACATCCGTCTGACGAGTCCCAAACAGGCCGAAGTTGCACGCATCCTGGATTCCACTGCTAGCCACCATCCACCGAGATGAACCTGATTTGCCGTACTGGTGCGCTCACTTAAACTTATTACTAATACTCACCGATTTAAATATAGCAGGCTAACAGGTTACTACAACCGATAATGTAGTTGATCATTGTGATATTTATAATCAGCATTGATCCCAAAGAATATCTGAGCTCAAATACTGAACATGGAGATTAGTTTAGTTTGTTGACAGTATTCATTAGTAATTGACCTCAGCTAGATTATCATTGAGAACTACAGACGATGACCTAGTGTAAAACTTCTCGACAATGTCCATCCATGATCTGTAGGATTTGTGTTCAATCTATAGCACAGTAACTTCGTACACGCTATTATAATCCTATATTTAAATGAAGCAGATGTACATCGTGCAATAGTTTTTAATAGTATTTCAAATTTGTTCAATTCAAGAGGAGTACTAATTTAAACAATCAAATAAATTGTCAGAATGAGGGTTTGTGGAAATTGTAGTAATTTAATGGTTAAATTCATGAGTCGATCTAAGCTAGACCACTATTGAAAATCTGGAAGTACTAGACAGCCGTTTCGTGGTAGTATGGGACTTCTCAGCAGTGTGCATTCATGACCCTGTATGCGGGATTCGAACCCGGGACCTTCGGTTTCTCACGTAAACTCTAAACCTCTAGACATCTATCAGTGTAATGTCTAACTTCAATTGGTACATGATCTTGCACAACCCTTCATCCATTGTCTGAGATGAACAACTGACCAACATCCGATACGGATTAGACAAAACGACCGTCAAGTGCTTCCAGGTTTTTAATGGTGGCCTAGCATAGATCAACTTGTGAATTCAACTGTGCGAACTTATTCATTTATCTATTTTGCTATTAGCAGTTATAGGATGTATAGTTCAGGACGAAACCAGCTGGACTGATGATAAAATAAAATTACAGCTAATTAATAAATACTAGGAGATTTTTAAGTTTCTCCACTTCCAGGATATTTTAAAGATTACAAGTGTCAGTTTGAGGTGCTGAACTTAAACAATGGTGAATTAATTAATTAAGACTCGTCAGCTGGATGTACCTGCATCCCAGAATTAATATCTACCCAGGGGCTAGAATCCAGTTCAGTTTGCGAAACGCTCTTCCTGGATTTCACTGCTGGCCACCATCCATCTCTTTATAATACTCATGATTTAAGGCAAATATCAAGGATGCATTTATGTTAATAAGAGAGTGGTCAATTGCAGTCCTAAACATCAATCTGAAGATCCAAACAAACAATGTATATGAATTAAAATATATCTTCCGTAGCAAGTTCTAAGTACAGAACACTCAGCAAACTATTGAAATTGCATATAATTGATTGATGACCAATGCCACTTATGGTAAGTCATTTTGGGTGTTAATCAACCGCTATCTATCATGCTCCAGTGTAACCATTAGACTAAATGATTCGGTGTCACGTGGACTATATTGGTCGACAGAACTCAATCAGCGCTAAAAACGACTTGACATCTATGGCACTGGTGATCAAACAATTATAAATATATCTCAGTCCTACAGGAAGTCAGTTACCGGATTAATAGCTCAATGATAAAGTCTATGTTTATAAAGTTGAGTGATATGGGATCAAATCTGTCAGAGAGCATTTATTTTATCCCGTTTAAAGGTACACCATGCTGAAGAATGTTAAATAGCACAAAATCTAGGTCGATAAGGATTTCCAGTCGATCAACTTGGACAACTATCTTACTGTAAACGATAAACACTTAGTTATAAATACTTAGTCAGAGGTGAGCAAGTTTTATGCAACTAACCGGTCATCAATTTCTAGATGACACAGACATACTTTAATCTTTAATTACAACTATCATTCATTTTAAGAAGCTACCAAATATATATATATATATATATATATATATTCTGAAAGGAGTTTTGTGGAGATTGTAGTAATTTAATAGTTGAATTCGTGAACGAATTAAAGCTAGACCACATTGGGAAACCTGTAAACACTGAACGGCTGTTTCGTCCTAGTATAAGACTCCTCAGCAGTGCTCATCCACGACCCCACTCGAAAGACTAAAACCCAGGACCTATCGGTTTCGCGCATGAAAGTTAAACCTCTAGACCATTGAGCTGGCCGGCATTCAACGGTGTTAATGTCTAACCAATACATGAAATTGCGCCATCTTCTATCATATCTCCAGTAAGTTATTATCTCCAATGCTTCCAGATTTTTCATGATGGTCTAGCTCATGAATTCAACTATTAGATTATCATGTTGTTAAGTAGTATAGAAAATGGAGAAATAAATACTACATAAAATTCCATGTATGAATCCTATTCGTCTCTTAAATACACGATAAATTCAGTATAATATCCTACATCCAATAGTGGTATTAACTATTGTTTCTGACATAAAGTCTTTAATTTTATCAATGATTGATTATAAGTAGTGATGATACCTAGTAATAGAATCCATGATGCCTGTTTCGTCCTTAATTCGAACTCGTTAGTGCTATAACTAGTGGCTTTGTGCCTTATTAATATCTAATGTAATGATACCGCCAATTAGAGAACAGTGACTTATCGAGCGGACCAATGACGCGTAAACCCGTATGAGAAGTCTAGAGTCCTTAACGGTCCTTTTTTCTACCTAACCCTGCCTGCTAGAGTCCAGGACATCAATCTCAGCCTCTGAGATATAAATCATGTATTTCAAACATACCGGGTTTATATACCGACCAAACAGACCACACCGTATCATAAAATAGAAAATAAAATTTGTACAAGTTTAAGCCAAAAGTGGCTATGAATGTGACAGACTGTAATTAATAGACTGGGTATAACTCAAGAATGTTAAATCGTAACATAACAGTTCCGAGATCAAAATAAAGCTTATGATAAGAGGAATATGAATATGAATAGTTTAACTACTTAATAATTATACAATAAAGATATATGTATCGTATTTTTCCATAAATATTTCTCAAAAGTTACCATTCATAATTCTCGTCGGGATATAACAGTCAGCTGGATGTATCTACATCTTAGAGTTGATGTTCACTCCAAAACTTGAAGCTAATAGCGTTCGCTACTGAGTCTAAGATAATTACTGCCTTATAATAATAAAATACTGATCCATTCCAGTTTTAAACGTTAATGATGAGAAGATTCAAACAACCAATATAGAAATGAATATGTATACTTTTACATATAATTATTAGATTAAACTATAAAATTATATCAGAAGGGGTTTTGTGGAGATTGTAGTAATTTCAACAGTTGCGATCATGAGTCAATTGAAGCTAGACCATCATGGAAGACATGGAAGCACTCGATGGCTGTTTTATCTTATTGTGGGACTCTTCCGTGGTAGTGTGCATCCATGGTCCCAACTCAAGAGTAATAGGACGAAACGGCCGTTCATTGTTTCCAGGTTATAAGTGATGGTCTAACATCAATCGGTTCATGATCTCAATAAAAAACTTGATAATCTCCACAACCCCATAATCATAAACATAATCTATGTGATAATGAGTGATTTAGCCTTTTTATCACATCGTGATTCTATTTATAGAATTCAATTAGTATCTAGAGATGGGTAATAATGGGATTTAATATTAAACAACCATTATGTAATGAGAAATCTCTTACATACAAAAGATGAGTCTCATACTGAACAGCTTACAAGTAATATCTCACACTAGTAAAACTTAGTAACCAAAGTTGGAACATAATTAAACCCATCCATTTCCGGATATTTTAATGAAAAGCTAGAATGAAATTTAAGTCAAGCACATTTTATGGCAAGAGCAGTATAGTCAAAACTGAAGAACGTCTGGAAATCAAGACAACTGTCAACCAACACTAAAGTCACGATTTTCAATACAAATGTCAACACAGTTCTACTTTACACGGCAGATACTTGGAGAACTACGTAATCCATTATCCAGAAGATACAAGTGTTTATTAACAGCTGTTTAAGCAAAATACTTCGGATGTGTTGGCCAAACACTATCAGTAACAGCCTACTATGGGAGAGAACAAGCCAGATGTCAGAGGAGAAAGAAATCAGGAAGAAGCACTGGAAGTGGATAGGACACACATTCAAGAAAGCACCCAAATGTGTCACAAGGCAGGCCCTCATTCGAAATCCTCAAGAACCTAGGAGAAGAGGATGACCAAAGAACACATTACGCCGAAGAATGGAGACAGACATGAGAAGAATGAATAACAACTGGATAGAACTAGAAAAGAAGGCCCAGGATAAAAGTGTTGGGGAATGTTAGTTGGCGACCGATGCTCTATTGTGAGTAACAGGCGTAAGTAAGTAAGTACATTTTATAGGTAACCGCCTTTAAATATCTAACATTGATTACTGTCGAATTTTTTCCAGTTACAATTTTTCGAATATATCAGTAAATTTTATTTTTAATGTTGAATAAGCATTTGGTTTAAACTAGTGTTTTATTCATTACAAAAGAACTTCAAAAGTGATATTCAATAAGTTAGGTGAAGAAAAAAGCAGACAAGTGATGTACTTCCTAAATGGAGAAGGATAACCTTTTTTACTTCTAGTTCATACTTACTTGCTTACGCCTGTTACTCCTCGTGAAGGAGCATAGGCCACCCAACAGCACTCTCCATCCAACTTTGTCTTGAGCTATCCTTTACATCTCTTTCTAGTTGTTATTCATCCTTTTCATATCTACTTCCGATGCCAGACACAGTATGTTCCTTGGTCTTTTACTTTTACGTTTCCCTTCAGCATTTCAAGTTAGCTCTTGCTTCGTGATGCAGTTTGATGATTTCCTTAATGTATGTCCTATTCATCCCTAGCGTTTTTTTTAATTTCCTGTTCAGATGAAGGCCAGTTTATTCTCTCTCATAGTAGGCTATGGTTGATGGTATCCGACCAATAGATGTTGATTATCTTGTGTAGACATTTGTTTGTCTATACCGTAGAACTCTTTTAATGTTCATATGATAATGGTTGATAGTTGTATTGAGTTCCATATATTCTTCAAGTGTAGGAATGCGGCCCTCCGCTTGACAATCTTCAGTCTTACGTCTCCATTAGATCCTCTTTGTTCATTGATAATACTGTCCATGTACGTGAAAGTTTCCACATCTTCCACAGTATCTCCTATCAAGTACAATTAGGTTGGTATTCACTGTATTGTATTCGAATTCATATCTTTCTATTTATTTATTCCATTTTTTTTTTAAAAAAATTCATAGAACATCAAATCTTAGTGTAATGAGTTCTTTGTGATATTAACATGGATTTGTCAAATGAATGAAACTTATTGACAACATAGTACATATTCATGTACTCAGCTTGAATTATACTTTTCATAGGATTATTAATGACATTACATTGATTATTCAAAGTGAACTATACAGATACTGGTTAATTGAAATGAATGAAAGTATGTTAATTATCATAGTATATATGTATATTTATTTATATAATGGAAAATACTGGTCAGTAGCCTGTGCTCAATTGGGGGTAAGTAATGTTTAATCATAGGATACTTAGGTGAGTTCATGAGGTTTATTTCACTTCTATTAAACAAATATTGATAATATTTAATGATTTGTACAACAAAAGTTCGTTAACTATTCATAGACCTAGCTGAATAGGCTAACAGACATGAATAGACATAGATTAATAGTCATCATGATGTGTTGAAACAAACAACAAGAAGAAACAAGTTTTTGATTGAAATCATGAATTGATTAATGTTAGACCATCATTGAAAACCTGAAAGTACTAGATGGACGTTTCATCCTATTTTGGGACTCCTCAATGGTGAATATTCACGCTCTCTCTCACTAGTGACTAGCTTCGTGAGGTAAATCTCGGAGTTCTAGTGAGAAGCTAATTCGTGTTAAGTAAAGACAGGTATCTACCTCAGTAAAATGGTAGATGGTAGCGAAATTTTGTGGATTGGTTGAGGTTGCTGGCCAGCTCAGTGGTCTAATGGTTAATCGATCGCGCGCGAGACTGACAGGTCCTAGGTTTGAATCCCTCTAGCGAGGTCGTGGATGCGCACTTCTGAGGAGTCTCACAATAAGACGAAACAACCGTCCAATGCTTCTAGGTTTTCAATGATAGTCCAACATCAATTGCTTCATGATCTGAATTATTGTAAGTAATCATTTAACTATAATAAATTGATTACTAAACTTCATAAATAAGTATTCTCATTTCAGATCATACTTTTGATCATTAATGAATCATGAATCTAGATGATGTAATTAATTATTGAATTCTATTCAAGCTTCAAAAGGTGTTCATCATCAACTTATACAGATACATATATGAATCTATTAAGAAAGATTAATCTCTATTTCAACTATGATAATATCAATGATAAGAATATAATTTTATAGTTTAGTATTTTTATGGTTGATTTATATTAGATCTTTTATTATATGAATCATATGACTGACTGTAAGCCTAATGTATCGTAATCAATTTAATCACTAATTGACAATTATGAAATGTAAGGCATTAGTATATATGGGTCAGTATGGAAAGTCAGTACATAGATACTATATACAAATGATCATATGTACTGTAATCACTAAGCAAGATGTTGCTACTGAGATTTTAAGCGATATGTATATATATATATGCTATGCTCGGATGATAACATGTGTATCAATACTGAAGTATGACTACACTGAAGTATCTTTTACTTAAATATGTTTTCAGCGTTTCATTATATATTATCTTTAAGTTTCATAGTTAATATGATGAAATATTACCATTATTTATTAAACTAAATGATAAGAGCTATCGGTCTAGCGTGCGAACGGTTGATCTCTAGATCATTGAGCTGGCCGGTATCCAGTGGTGTTAATGTCTAACTTCAACTTTTCCACGAACTTGAGTGACACATCCACTATTGTCTTCAGTGAGTTACTATCTCACAAAAGACCTGGTTGAACTTCCCTGGTCACGGCATCTCACTAGAACTCCAGGAAATATTTCTTGAAGCTAATTACTCTTGAATCGGGATCATGGATGGACACTGCCACGGAAGAGATGAAACATCCGTCCAGTGCTTCCAGGTTTTCCATAGTGGTCTAGCTTCAATTGACTCATGATCTCAATTATTAAAATTTACCATAATATCCACAAAACTCCTGATACTAAATGGTAAGAGTTTTACGACGTTGAACCCTGGTTCAGGTCATCTCGTAGCTCTTTGGGGATCATGAGGTACAGACTTATAAACTTAAGTGGTCTATAGAGAACGGACTAATCCCCCTACTATGTTGTAAAACAGGGTTAACAATATTTTGACTTATGATGAACACACGAGTATACCTATGCCTATACATATACTTGGATTTGTTAGGTTGGTTTGATCTGTGTAATTCGGGTATGCATATAAAGCACAGCCGAAGGAATATTTTCGATGCATATGTAGTGTGTATTTTACAAAAAAGCATTCTGATATTTAATTACTAAATAAGGGATTTATGCGTCTGTACATGCCATAGAGCACATGAATCACAAGCTTGTATATTTCTGATGGGCACGTGATGTATATTTGTCAAATGACAGTGGCTTCTTTCACCTCCTCTTGACAGTATCAAATGTAGAATCCTTTCTTGGAGTTTTCGACGTTTCTCTCCGCAAAACATATATTCTGGTTATCGTTTATGTGCCTATGTGTATTTTAACAAATGTCCAGAAAAGCTAATCGTCTCGTCTGATAAAGTCTGACCAATCTTCATGTGTGGAAAGGTCAACACTGACAGAATGAACTGTACCAGTTACAGCTCTCAATTTACATCTGTAAATTCATCTATAGATCTATATCGAATTTATGATGATTTCTTAAGTTTGAAGTGAGATTGTTCTCATTATAAACACATATTAGCTAAATCTTTCAAGAATGACAGTATTTATCATCTGCGTCACGCTGGTTTCCGACTACTATTAAGTACTGCCTTTTCTTAAACTTTTATGTAATGGAAATCAAGATTTTCAAATCTTGTGGGAGGAACAAAAATTTTAGGCTACAAGTTCAAAATTGAATGGTTTTCTAAATCCTGAAGGGTCGCATACTAGAGCGAAACAGTATCTACTTCTTCCATGTTTCTAATGATAGTCTAGCTAAGATCAGTTGATGATTAGTTTCGTAAAAACGTTATCTCTATTGGAGTTTAAGTGATCAAGCTACAGTATTGCGAATTGACACAACTTAGAAGTAGATACCAATATACCTTGATGTCTTGGTCTAAATGATATCGTCTTAAATTCAATATGTGGCGCGGCCATAGAGTGAATAGTAGTGAATAATAGTCTTAAACAATGACAAAACAACTGTCTCTTGTTCTAGAAGATTTCTCAAGTGGATACCAATTCAAGATGAAACCTATCTTCGAATAAAACTGATCTCTACAAATAATCTAACGAAATGATCTAATTTCAGTCATTTCTTATAATAAATTTCAATTGAGAAATAAACAGACTGACTATGAAAAATGGAATAAACAAACAGATATTAATTTCAATGGCTAAGATCATGAGTCAGTTGAAGTTAGACCACCATGGATAACCTGGAAGCACTGGACGGCCGTTTCGTCCTATTGTGGGACTCCTCAACAATACGAATCCATGACCTCTCCCCCTGCGAGATCCGAACCCAAAACCCACTGGTCCCGCGCGCTAACACTTTACCACAAGACCACTGAGCCGGTATCCAACGGTGTTAATGTCTAACTTCAACTAATCCACGAAGTTGAGCGACACATTCACCACTTCTGAGGAGTCCCGCAATAGGACGAAACGATCTTCCAGTGCTTCCAGGTTTCCCATGGTGATCTAGCTTCAATTGACTCATGATCTTGAACATTGAAATTACTATAATATCCACAAAACCCATCTGACATTAAACAGATATTTATAAAAAAGCCGCCATGTTGTAAAATGTTGCTTCAAGACAGTTTTGTATTAGTGGCTAAGCTGATGATGGAAATAGCGTTAGTTGATCTGATCAACTTTCATGTGTAGACGTCTCATGAAATCTCGACATGAATGCAGAAAGCTTCCATAGCTTTTCTCAATTTGTACCAGTTGTGGCCTAAACGAGGTGTTCGCTCACTCCGTTCTACTTGACGACTGTGAACTGTATCCTTTAAGAATAAACGACGTTAGTTAGTGACTATTATCCAATTGTTGGTGGTTTACAAGTATTATTAATGTATTTTTGGGCCACCGATAAGCAACGCTGGAGTTCTGCATAGGTTACTAGGTAAAGATGGTGAATTGGTTGAGGGAATTTTCACTGGCTAAGATAGTTGAGAAATATGTTACTTATGTCCAACTACCACCTACCTCGACGGGGAACTTTATCTGGCTTATAAGTAGGCTGGAAAAGAGTTGGGGGCAACTAAACTAAGAGGCGACACAAGTTCATGAGGTTACTGATAACTGAACTAAACCATGTATACAGGCACAAACTACTTGGCTGAAATGTGCATAACTATCATAACTATTGGTTAGAAACTGTGTTAGATATGGTTTAGAATTATTTGTAATAGTATAAATGTATTCGCCCTCCATCGTCATTTAATTCCCAAATGTCAGGATCTCCTTATACCTGTTTTCTTACTTTTTGTCACTTCACCTAATTTTTTCTACTACTGATGTTGTTACTACGTTTAATAATCTGAGAATGGAATTGATAATTTTACCTCACTGTGCTAATGTGATATGGCGACCTAAACTGGTGTTCATACTTGTAAGGCTTTACCTCATATATAAGTAACTGACTGATTAACATTGTAATTCTATCCTCAAAAGAGCGATTGATAGAATGGCGTATTATTCAATGTAATATTTTTATCTACCAAAACATCGTTTCTTGAAACCATAGACATAGTTTGCGAGCAATGTGACTTCTTACCTTTACCAGCACCAGAACTCAACTACTAATTATGTGTATGAATGGTGTCCAATTTCAATTTGACAACACCATTTATCATCGAACGGATAGGGTAGCAATGGAAAGTCTAATTTGTCCTGTCCTAGAAGATATATTCATGGATAACCTTGAAGTGAACAAGCTTAAATGAACGACTAATGAAATGGCGAATGATGAGGGGTATGCTGACGATAATTTTATTGTGTTTAATGATTGATAACAAGCAAACATCTGCTAAACGTTTTGTCAAATGATTATGGAACAGGAAAAGGATGATGCATTCCACATTCTTGACTTTGCTATACAATCGAGGGAAGATAGTACAGTGCAACATTCAGTGTATTGAAAAGATACGTGGAATGGTATTTATCTGAATCTTAACAGCATTTTTACGATTAGTTACAAAAAGGCACTGATCAAAACGCTGTTTCACAGAACGGTAAGGATATGTACGATGAATAAATTAGAAGCAGAATTAATGAACGTGAAAGAATACCTTAAGAGTAATGGGTATACAAAGGAAATTTTTAATAAATATGGGAAAAGTAAAGACAAAACACCTAAAGGAATCACAGTAGATAGAAAAAAACTATTTTTATTCAACTTGAACGTAGCAATGTTGCTGCAACAATAAACTGAAGATGAAAAAGCACATTGACCTGAGCTTATCCTTCAGTCAAGCTGACACTCTTTTGTTTAAAATAATATGTCCTTTACTTCAATCAAAGACAGTTAGGTACCCCTTACATGTCACCCCAAATTGCGTATACAAATTTACATATACCTAACAAAGCAGTTACTTTGGTAGAACAGTAAGAAGAGATTACGTTCGATTCCAAGGACATATCCCAAAAATTCTTAAGTCAGTAATATTTAAGGCATATATCACTGGTATTGTAAACTTCTCTCTGACACAGGGCAACAAGTTGGTAGACTTATGTCTTTCAGCATCATCATTCGATGGTTGAATGCTTTGTGTCGTTTCACAAATTCCCCGGGATCATAGTCATTTAATGACTAAAGCCGGAATAATGTATCCAAAAGGATACAGTTACAAATCTATCCTTACCATGGTGATTTAGCGTCAGTTTATTACATTATATTTTGGTATTTCATTCTCTCTCTCTCTCCCTTCTTTCCCATTTTAACTGTATCACTTATATCGAAGTGATATCCTTATTACTTAATTTTTTTCACTGATTGATCTCAGCTCATGTTATTCTTTATTGTTATCAATTTATATCCAACCACTTCATTATATGGACAATTAATTATCTTCAGAAGGGGGTTTTGTAGATATCTTAGTAATTTGATCGTTGAGTTGATGATTAGATTAAAGCTAGACCACTATGGAAAACCTGAAAGCACTGGACAGCCATTTTGTCCTAGTATAAGACTCCTCAACAGTGTGTGTCCATGATTCAATCTGAGGGATTCCCGTTTGCGTGCGAGACCAATAGGTCTCGGGTTCGAATCTCGCGAGGTCAGATCGTGGAGGTGCACTTCTGGGGAATCTCATGCTAAGACGAAACGGCCGTCTACTGATTCCAGGTTTTCCATAGTGGTCTAGCTTTATTTGACTTATGAATTCAATTAATAAATCAATTATTTTCTCCTATGTCTAATGATCCAGACTTTCTCCTTTATTCTTGTTCTATTCAATATGATAATGGAGGGAATGAAATATACGGAACTATAAAAAGCCAAACAACAGAAGAAAATTATTTCGTCAATACTTATTACATCTTCAGTCATTTGACGAATAGTGCACCTTCTGGACAAATGATTCAAACGTATAGCTTTAGTCATAGTCATAATATAACTTAATAAATATTAAATATCAATAATGATGACCTAGGTCAATGCTAGTTCCGCCTGGAGCCCCTCTGGGGCTACTGCCAATCTCAAGCCCACACAAATCAGAACGGTTGGACATAGAGTTAGCAACCCTATCTCATAGAAAACTAGCTCCGTAGAAGAAACGCTAAACAGAAAATATAATTCAAACCATTTAAACTTTGCCTTGGGAGTTAGAAGATCTATATTTAGGAGAGTTATGATGCCTCATAGTGAAAGTCGAGTTCCTTCGGAAGTCACAAGGCTGATTACCCTTTTGAAAACTAGAGCAACTATTTATTTAGGTACATGGAATGCTTGTACGATGTGGGAGACCGAGAGAATCATCTAAATTGCTACAGAAAATGAAAAGATACAACCTGAAGTTGCTTGGAATCCGGTCAATACTGATTTAATTGACCCTCATTAGTTAGAACCTTCTTAAATAACATAAGTATTTTATTAAACAATTTATTAAATAATAAGTTAGCTGAAACCTGTAAACTATAAACCATTTGAGTATATAAAAGTTAATCAATTTGTCTGATGTTTGGACAGTACTACTTATTACTTGAGTATAAGAACATATACTACTTAAATCAGTAGGATACAAATTTCTATTGAATATTACTGTCTTCTTAGAATACAATACACAATGTTCAACCACATAATGTAATAACATAAATCCAAAAAAGGTGGTTAGCACCAGTCTACTCAACAATAATTAATAAATTCTACTATTGATAATGTATTGAAGGATAGATTTTGATTAGTTAAAGAACTCAAATGTTTACCAATATGTTACAAGTTCGAATGCTACTATATCTACATCAAGTTTAATTAACCAACTAGTTTCACCAGAATTCATACATCCTTAGAGCCGAGTATTATCTGGGCAGCATCATTGATGAACACGGTGGATCTGATGCAGATGTGAAGGCGCGGATCGGAAAAGCGAAAGCAGTATATCTACAACTGAAGAATATCTGGAAATCAAAACAACTGTCAACCAACACCAAAGTCACAATTTTCAATACAAATGTCAACACAATTCTACTGCATGCTCCAGAAACTTGAAGAACTACGAAAGCCATTATCCAGAAGATACAAATGATTATTAACTACGTAAAACACTTCGGATGTGTTGGCCAGACATAATTAGTAATAACCTACTGTGGGAGAGAACAAACCAGATCCCAGCTGATGAAGAAATCAGGAAGAAGTACTGGAAGTGGATAGGATACACAATAAAGAAAACACCCAACTGTGTCACAAAGCCAAAGAAGATAAGGAAGACCAAAGAACACATTACGCCGAGGAATGGAGACAGACATGAGGAGAATGAACAACAATTGGACAAAAGTAGAAAGGAACGCCCAGGACAGAGTGATATGGAAAATTCTAGTTGGCGGCCTATGCTCCATTGGGAATAACAGGCGTAAGTAAGGAAGTAAGTAAGTAAGTAAGTAGGTAAGTAAGTAAGTAAGTAAGTATGTATGTATGTATGTAGAGCCGAATATATAAGTATGTACTTGATAAATAATTCGTCTTTAATGGATAATATTTATGATTGTAGTGTTGAGTAGTGCTAACAAGTGTAGAAAAACTTCAACAAAACATAGCTTTTCATCAACTTTCTACAATAACTGCTTATTTACAATCGATTGATTGCTGGTTAGTGATCAATGTCAAGTGTGTCAGGTCCTCGATAGTGCATACCGAGCTCTACTGACCAGGTCACAATACAGCCATTTGCCTCGATGTCTAGACATCGCGTAATGAGATGAGATAATAGTTGAAGGTAGTCGACAGGAAATCTTGGACTTAGGTTTCGTGCTATTTAGCAGTCTTCAGAAAGCTGTACCTGTGATCTTGTTGGAATTGGTGCTCGCTGACTGATTCATTCATATGTCACTTTGCTTCACTGTCAAAAACGTTACGACTGAGCTATCTGGGCCGTAAGTGACGTCCTGTAGGATTGGGATATATTTGCAATCGAATAATCATTGACTAGTGATCAATGTCAAGTGTTTCAGGTCCTCTTAAGGTCAAATTCAATAGATAAGTGCCGAATAGCAAGTAACGTAGGTCCAGAGTTTCATATCAACTATCTCTAACCACCTGTTTTATTCTATTGTTGTTACCTAAGTAATAATATTGATGATTTTTATCTAATTCAGTAGTAAATAAATTTTCTTTAGTTGAAAGGGTCTTGTAGAAATTGATTAAATTTGTTATTTATACTCATTACATACTGAGGATAACATTGAAAATCAATAAGAATATTCAGCAGCATAAATCTATGATCCTATTGAAGACGAACTCACTAATGAATTGTATCATGATGTTTCTTAAGTTTTATTTAAATGTTACATATATATACTATGAGTGAAGCAATTATCATCAAGTTGAAATTGTACCATTCTATTGTATCATTCAAGTAAATTCTAATAGTTAACTATTCACTTTAAGACTTAAAGATCTTATATTATGACAAAACAGTTGTTGAATTTTAATCAAAAATAGGGTTTTTGTGGATACTATAATAGATTGGTTGAAGTTAGACATTAATACTGTTGGATACCGGCCCACTCAGTGGTCTAGTGATTAAGTGATCTCTCACTAGATTGATAGGTCCTGGTTTCGAATCTCACGAAGCGGAATAATGGATGAGTACTGTTGAGGAGTCCCATACTAGGATGAAACGGCTGTCTAGTACTTCCAGATTTTCCATGGTGGTCTAGATTTAATTGACATATGAATTCAACAATTAAATGGCTATAATATCTACAAAAACCCTTCTCTGATTATAATCATTATATGCTCACTAGTGACGGTCTCCTAGAGGTATTTCTTGGAGTTCTAGTGAGAAGCCGTGACCAGTGAAGTTCAACCTGGTCAGTTGTGAGATAGTAACTCACTGATGGCAATGGTGAACAATGGCTCAACTTCTTGGATTAGTCGAAATAAGACATTAACATATTTGGATGCCAAGTTGATAGTTTAGAGGTGAAGCACCCGCGCGCGTGACCAATAGATACTGATTTCGAATCTCACGAGGCCGGATCGTTTGATACATGCTGCTGATGAGTCCTACAATAGAACAAAACGACCATCCAGTGCTTCCAGGTTTTTCATGGTGATCTAGCTTAAATGGACTTATGAATTCAACTATTAAAATTATTGAATTCTTACAAGTTTTCAATGATAACCCCTCACCCCCACCCCAACAACAATAAAAAAACAAATCTTTTTTTTTTAAATTTTACTGAAAAATCACTTACCCTTCCTCCCCCCTCAAAGAAAAAATAAAGAAGTTTTCCTTTCGTTAAACAGAATAAACAACCGATTAGTGTTAATGATTATTCTCACATAAATGTAATTAATTGTTATATAATAAATGAATGAATGTAGTTGAAAGCAAAAATATTCTTATATGATATCTATCTATCTATCTATCTGTGTATCTATCCATATATATATATATAGGCTTATTATCACAAGAATTGAATTGGTTAGTAGTATATCACTATCTATTAACTGGTAATCATTTCTATTATAATCATTACATAGATGACCTTCAATAAATAAGATATATCTTCATATTATTTGAAGTATAGTTTATATTATTAACACTTGTATAGAGAGAGAGGTACATTAATTACATACATTTATATATATATATAAAGACATATACATTCAGAGTAATCATTTCTGTATATATTTATAAGTAATATAAGTATTTCAATAGAAAATAATTATATAAAACAAAATTTATTCAATATCCAGCTGATGAGTCCTAAATAGGACGAAATGCACATGAAACTGGATTCCATTGTTAACCATTATTCAACTTTGCTTAAAGTGTTTGTGTATTAAAGCAATATCGAGGCAATATGCACAATATGCCAATTGTGAGGACAGTTCACGAGTGAATTGGAGAAACCTCTAAGAAGCTCAGAAATATTGCATTTAAACATTCGTGAATCCTTACATGAAGTTTCCCATATTGGACATATGCTAATAATCCGCTGTATACAGATCGGAAGATTATAATTATGATTATGTTTTTATTAAAAACTATAAATATTTGACAATTTTGTACCATAATTGAGATTGTTTTGGAATAGCATCCCTTTTATCGATCTTCTTATTTGCGACTTCGGAGGGTTCTAGCGTTCATGTGCTCAAGTTATGCGTGATATATTAAGAATCTAAGCTCTAAATATAATATCAATTACAGACTGATTAATTGCAGTTCTAATCATCAATGGGAAGATTCAATTAAACAATACCAATTGAATTCAATATAGATAGTTGTTATTCATTGAAAACCCGATGATTCATAAGTAAATGATGAAAATTCAGCGAGACTATAATTTTATTATGGATGAACCAATCAGAAATGTTTAAGGAGTTTTAAGGTCTTGGTGCCAATTTCACTATTTGATGTGCATGTACTATCGGTTCATAGTGGATTTTAGAGAAAATGTGATAATGGAGCGGCTACAACAAATGAGACTACTAAGAAGTTCCTTTATTTGTTTGTGATTGTGGCAATCACATGACTTCTGGATGGTGTGCTGACCACCGTGATGATGTTGTCTTTCGATGCAATATATGTTGGAGGAAGAAATCTGCTAGAATGGGATTTTTTCTCTCAATTCAGATCGAGACTATGACAATTGTTGCAAAATGGATAATAAGAGCACTAGTAACTCTGGCTGCGACTGGGTACTACAATATATACGGATGATTGGAGAGCGTACAGATGCGTACATAGACTTGGTTATGAGCATTGTGTTGTTAACCACAAGCGGCATTTTGTGGACTCAACAACCGGAGTGCACACAAACAATATTGAAGGTATATGGTCAACGCTGAAACAGTTTGTGCCACCTTATCTTGAATCCAGAGGTCAACTTTTCTGTAGCCATATAGATGATTTCCTCTACTACATGCATTACGATTTTAGAACCTCTGAACCTCTTCCTAACCTTGACAAGTTTTTGAACCATGTAAAAGAAGTGTATCTATTTTAATTCTTTGGTATTGTTTTCTGATTGGCCAATATTTCCCAAGGTAACTTAAGAGTTGTACAGAGGCCGTCTATAAATTGTAATCTCACCGTTCGAACTATTATTTATTTATCTTGTTTTAAGCAATCAAGGATAGTTTGAGAAAATCGATTATAAATGCTTTCACATAATAAATAAGTTACTGAGTATTAGATTAATCCAAAACAGAAAAGAACTTAGACTTCTTGACAATAAGAAGTTCATAGGCACCTACTATTGTAAAGTTACAAATAGGGACGAAACAATTGGTTAGTGTTTCTTGGTTATTCTTTTCTATTCGAGTTGATTATAATAACGATGACTGTAGAACATTGTATGTTTGTACATATCCCATTAGCACAGAGAAATGAAATTGTCATGCTAAATTTCAGAATAGTAGAAGTAGTGACAGTATTAGTGGTGATTGAAAAGGCTAAACATCAAACATATGATTCAAGAGAATATAAATTAATGAGTACGGATGTTCAGAATTCGAGTAGAGGCGAAGAATTGATGCACCAGCACCAATGCAAACAATTCTGAGACATTTCATTTAAAAGTCTCTAATCACCGAATACGATAATCACGATCACCGCAATCAGTTAGTCTACAGTTATTAAAATGTCTAAGCCCAATTATCAGTGACTTCATGAACTGATGCCATTTTTAAGTTTGACCACCCTTAGCTTTATTCTTTTCTGTTTCTTTATTACACAGTATCGCAGATCTAGGTAAGCGGAGGTTGAGCACACGTAATACATGTGCCAACAACCTCAGATGAATATTCATTACCTTATCAATTATTTTGACATCCTTGATCAATACTGATGTGATGGAAAGAAAAGTCAATTCTCGACTGATTTACTCATTATGAGTTTTGTTCAAGATGACTTCCGTTTTGATTCAATGTAATGATTAGTCAATGTAGTATTTCTTTTCTTTTCTCGTATGATATGCGATGTTCTTGTATTCCATTGATATGAACTATGCTCAGTCTGTGCTCTTTTATAACTCTAAGTATTTTTAATTTATGTGATTTCATCCTAATTATCAGTCAAAATGGTTGTACAATCAATGTGTAAATGAATATATTTTCTAAAAGAGTCGTCGTCGTGTTTTGGGGGTTAACAAATCATCACTTATACTAGTCTTTGTGTTCTTACTTTCGCGTCGTGGGAATTGCAGAGGTCCCTCGTTCCGAGTATAAGTGATAAGCGTTTCCGACATAACAATCAGCGACGACCAGATATAAAAATTAGCATTAAGGGAGCCAAAAAAAATAAGCACTCAAACGACAAGTTATAACAAACACCCTACTTCAAACCTCAGGATTATTTACTTGATGATCTCAAAATACACGAGTGATGGTCTAATGACACCTATGATCGAATACTAATAAACTACGAATAATCTCTGCTCATAATGGCCATGCTTCACACTTATAAAATAGCATGAAGTGAACCGCTACGCAGTAAAGTCGTTATAACCCAACTAAGGTCTAGAAAAATCCCTCAAGTAAACCAAAAACGTCTCTGAAAACGCTGAGAAACATCTTATCCAATCAGCATTCAATAAAAGTTTTGCCAGAAACATCTAGAAAGTGAAAAGTCGCATGTCGAATTTCTGACTGGATGGTTACACATACTGCTACTATGTTTAGTAGCGTTCCAGAACTTTCCGGAGATTCAAGGCCATTTAACATGTTATAAAAACCCTAGATTTTCTGTACATGAAAGAACCTTTGGAGTAAAGCGTTTCTTTCATATTTCACGCCTTTTTTCTCATGTCCAAATTTCTTCGTAGATCTAGCCTAGGGGTTACTAGAAGAGCTTAAGAACCGAATCTAGCATTCAATCACCCACTGAGTAATATTGGAAGATAGTTGCATGATATTATGTTTTCATTGAAGTTTGAGCATGATGACCATTGGATATCGGTACGCTAGTCTGAACGTCAAGTATTCTGTATCAAAACCTATGATTCCGGGTACGACCCCCGGTGGCATGGTTGTAGGTGTGCATTGTCTAGAGACCCTATACTAGGACAAAGCAGTTGTCCATCTTCTTGTAGTTTTCAATTATTGCTTCCCACTGAATGATAGTCTGTTATTAGTGGTCTCACACTTAATTTACTGTGTTTCGGAAAGTGCTCAAGGCATTTAGCAGGGTATATGGTGAATTTTTTGAGGCAATTATTAATATGGTTACAGATAGACACATTAAATGTTGCAAACTCATGTCAAGTGTGATTATATCAGATCTTAATCAACCATTTCATACACATCTTTCTCCTTTTATATATTCTGGTAAAACGAGGCGTCAGTACATTAGAATCCATGCATGCAAGCAAATATATCTAAGCTCTACAACACCTTATCTAGCAATTATACTAAATTTCAGATTTGTGTACCAAGGACAGAAAGCCTACGATTTATGTTATTCCTTTTCTAGTAGTCTTCTGTTGAATAAGTCAGTTGAAGATGTGGACACTATTGCTTCGGATAACAGGTTCCAAAAATTAATGACTCGATGTGAAAACCTATATTTCATGGGTATTTTGTTCATTCTTTGCTATTCTACTCACCTGCTATATCCTCTAAAATGTCCCAATCTAATGCGAAGAAAATGGCAGAGTACATTATTTTCAAAATCATTTCACAGCATTCCGTACATCAAAATTAGATCACTTCTTAATCTGTAGTAGAGCAAAGTAAAAAGGTTCAGCTTTTCAAGTCGTATTTTGTATAGTAAACCCCGGTGTTCTGGAATTGCACTATATGACGAATTTATTATTTTTATTTTAACACATAGATATTGGTACAAGAAGGCAGCAAATACATATACGCCACACAAATCTCTTTTGATGTGTATGAGAGCTGTGATACTGCCCGAGTGCCCAAACCAAAACAGGTGGTTTTCTTAAGGGACCACACCCAGGGCCTTCGACCTGAAGGTCTGATCCAAAAGGCAGTGGAGTATCGTAAGGAGATGCAGTCATATGGTAGCCAATATCCAACGATTGGTTCATACGCCATTTGTTCCCTCAGGATACTGGGGCCTATGTGCACCACTGGTTTGGAATCAGGGTTTTCCAACTCCCCTAGGTGGACTATCCATGTCCACCAACCCGGTTAAAGCGCCGAACATTCGCTTTTCGTCTTCTCAATTTCGTAAACAACAGCCCCGCCATGAGAAGGCAGTGAGTAGGACTTCCCTGGCAGGGGCTATATACGCGTGGCCATATGAGAGCATTCCGAGAGGGTGAGCGGACTCTTCCTACTCTTGGCCGTACCAGGGCATTTGAGGGGGGCGAAACACTGTTAGAATTGACATAGTCAGTAACTTATATTGTTTAAAATATTTCTAGTTTAAAAAATTGTACAGATTGAAATCTACTTTAAAGAAAAAAGACATTTCATTGAAATTCCTAGAGTAGTTTATCTATTTCATTTACGTATAAATAGGTGTGCAGTTATAGATTATGTTTATTTCTTTTTTGTTTAGAAAAAGAAACTTGTTAAAACACTTTGTATCGAGTACTCTATCTTGTACTAAACACATAATGTTCAATAGGACTATTAAGTCTATTGAGATGTCCAAATCACCCAAATGAGATACACATAAAATCGATGTTTACAAAGTAACAATTTATCTAAAACAAAAATTTATTACAAACCTAAACTTTTAAGGTATCTATGGCGTTTACCACGTTTTATTGTCTGAAATAAAATGAGAAAGAAAGATTAGTTCAGTGAAGAGTTCTCTTTTTGGCGAATTCATTTTCAAAGCTGTACAATCGCAAATACATATATACTTATTTTTACAGGGTGATAATAATACTGATAATAAACTTCTGTTAGACATGGTGACAATGAGGTTAAATAAACAAAGGTATTAGGAAAATTTTTTAAAACAAGGAAAGTTTGATAGTTAATGGCTTAGATATTCATCGGGTAAGGGTAGCTCAGCATGATAAAATAACATAAAATGTTGAAACAGAGATGAAATATAATCGGAATGATCGTGGAAATAAAAACAAACCGGTTGGGGGGTACAAGATTTGAAGGGAAGATGGAAGGTGAAGCAGGTGGCTGTAAAAGAACAAGAGTATGAAGAAAGAGAAAAAATTTTTAATACCTTAAGACCATGGTAAAAGAAGAGGTTGTACCAGTCTCTTTTGTACACATAATTCTGGTTTTTCAAAATTTATGGCTATTGCCTCGGCGATGCAAAGAAGATGCAGTTTAATTGTCTTAGGAAGGCTTCTACTTACCTTGTAGATGACTTTGAACGCAGTCTGTCTTGATTGAGTGACCTATGTTCACAAGGTTTTCCATTATAGAACTTCTTATTGAGCCGCTGCCTCCTCTTCATAGCCAAGCCGGACAATGTTCTTGAATTCTTTTGGATAAAGTACGCATCGAACTACCTATATACCTAGCTCCACAAGAGCTTCCTTTAATAGCAATATAAAGAATAATTACAACATACGATAGTTCAGAAGAGAGCTGTTAGTTTATCAACTAACAAAAACCGAACCAAAATTGTGAACAATTATGACAATGATTGAGATAAATTAATTATAATCACAAATACAATAAATGTTATAAGTATATGTAAATATTTCAGAATATTACACGACAAACGCATGTGTAAAAAATGCTAGGAACACAACTGTTTACTGAATATTACTAAGTAGTATAAAACAAAATACACAAAAGAGTCGAAAGGAAGTGAATCAGGACAGAGAATGTAAAACAAATTTAATAAGAGCCATTAATAATAATAATAATAATAATAATAATAATAATAATAATAATAATAATAATAATAATAATAATAATAATAATAATAATAATAGTAATAATTATAACTGTAGCAATGGTAATAGTAATAAGAATAATAAAAATAATAGTAATAATAATAATCATAATCGTAGTAATAGTAATAGTATTAATAATAACAATGCCCCCAAATGCTCTGTTATGGCCACGCATATACAGCCACTACCAGGGAAGTCCAACTCATTGACTTCTCAAGGGCGCGGGTGTTTTCTATGAAATTAATAGGACGAAAAGCGAATGTCCGGCGCTTTAACCAGCTTGGTGGATATGGAGGATCCATCTAGTGCAGTCGGAAGACCCTGATTCCAAACAAACAGTGGATATGGACTCCAGGATTGCAAAAGAACAAATGGTGTATGAACCAATCGTTGGTCACCGTCTACCATGGGACTGCATCTCTTGGCGTTGCTCCACCACCTTGTGGATCAGTTTTTTAGGTCAAAGACTCAAGGAGTAGCCCCTTACGAAACCATCTGCTTCAGTTTGGGCATCCAGGCAGTATCATAGCCCAAACACAAATCAAGTGACTTGTGTGGTATTTATGTATTCGATGCTCCTTTGTACCAATATTTATGTGTTCAAACAAATAATAATACTTGTTTAATATAGGTATGTATGAAAATTTCACTATGTTTGCCTTACAATATTCAATAACTTTTTGTTTTAAATTAAATTAGGGTTCATGTGATAATCACATTTGGTTGTCAGTTTCATTGACATGGTTATCAATCATCCAAAGTGGCTCAGATGCATACACTCTAAGTTCTTCTCGATCTTGAGTCTTACAATCCTTTGATACATACCTTTTTAAATTATATTCCTATAATTTAGTTTTTCTTTTCTATCACTACTACATTAGTGTAATCTTTTCATTTTGTTGTTTTCATTTCGTCTTGTTAACTTAGTATAGTAACCTAGACTAACATGAATCTATACTGAGAATTTCATTGATGTTTGTCACATTAAATATAAAGTTGCTAATCTCAATAACTTCCTCCTGGATTCCATTCATTTTTCGTTTTTATTCTAAACATTGTTTTTATGACTCACTTTACTGATTACTTTGATTTTATTTATGTAATATACTATTTGTGCAGTTTTTATCGTGTTAATATTTTGAGCTGAGTTGAATGATGGTTAATAGTGGAATCTAGGACACATATTTCATCTTAATCATGATTCATAAACCATCATCCAATTCTAAGCAAAGATGGATAGTGGTTAGCAGTGGAATCGAGGACACGCGTTTCACCCTACTTGGGACTCGTCACCTGCATCTCACAGTTGATATTCACTCCGAGACTCGGACCCAATCCCGTTCGCTTCAAACGGCATCGTGTTATCCACTTAGCTACTGAGTCCTGCAAACGGTACTGGGTTCGAGTCCCAAAGTGGTCGTCAACTGTGAAATGCAGGTATATCCAGTTGACCAGCACCAAATAGGACAAAACGCGCGTCCTAGATTGATAAACTTCACTAACGTTTCAGTACTTTCGAACCACTTTTCCATTATCTATTTGTACTGTTTATTTAAACACATCCTGTTACGTAATTTTAACGATTCCTGATTGTTATTCTAAAGTGTATCTTTACCCATATTCTGAAATCTGCTTCCCTAATTGAAATATTTATTCAATTTGGTATTATTCCTATCTCTACTAGTATACATACCATAATACGACTAGTTATATAACAGTTATTGACTCACAAATTGCCAAGATTAGTTTCATATTACTGTTTATCGGAGTAAAGTCTGGTAAAACAAAGAAAAAAAAACTAATTGAAGACAATATTGTTCACTTTAATGTACGCCGGACAGCTTAACCCAGTAATCCATATCTACCTACATAGTTCAGTCCAAGTGTCACTGACCTCATGGACCTAGTGCTAAATCTTGGTTTTGTGATCCCTAACCTACTCTTAGACCAGACATCATCAACCAAGTTAAGTGGTTTTTAGAAATATGTAATACACGTCCCAATAGCGCAGGTGCATCCACTGTTTGTGTTCTCCCAAATTCCAATCTTCTGAATTCTTCATGTCCCCTTTTTCGCCTTCGAAATTTATTTCACTGGATTATACTCCTTGAATAACATCTTCAAAACCTAATCTTTCTGATTACTACTTATACTCTTACTACCTCTACCACTATGGGATTTGAATCGACAACTGCATCCTTGTGCTAATGTGGTATGGCAACTCGAACTGATGTACGTACGTATGAAGTTCTACGTTGTTAGTGACTGACTGACTGTCCCAACCGCCTTAGGAGAGGATTTACTACCTTATCAATTGATTTTACATCGTTACTCAATACCCTACCCCTATAGTAAGTCCATTGAATTTTTCTATTACAAGCTGTAATCTAAGCAATTAACCCACTATGCAAAAAAGTGTATGTCTGATTGAACGTATTACTGCATCTCAATCTTTATCTGGTTCCCCATCGGTTGTAGATAAAGACAACCAATAACTTACAATTGATTAACACTTATAAAATGTACATTAATATTTCTCTAATGAACGAGAACTCAGATACGGAGAACCAATTTATTATTTCATGCAAAATTACAGAATATCTTCCAATTCACAATTCCTTTCTGTTTTCTTCAATTCGATCTTCTTAACCTTCTGCTGCCAGCCATTTAACTTTCGGTTGGTGTTACATACTATTTATTTCGATAGACATTAGTAGTATATATCACATTTCTACTTTTAACTCACACACACACTCATTCACTGTCCATTGTTTGCCTCTCTCGTACTTGTGGATTTTATTAATTATTGACAATAGACTCTAGCAACAGTTGGTACTTTGGCTTTTGAGTATGGTCAAGTAAGTTCATAGTAATACTAGAAGGATCGGACCGCTAAAATACTAAGCTAACAGCATATCATCTATTGGAATCAAATGAGAGAGAACTAACCTCAGGACTGTCTGCTTAAAGATCCTAAAATGAACGAGTGATGCTTCGAAGACACCAATGATCGAATACTAGTAACTTACAAATATCCTTTAATCTTAATGATCATGTTTTACTTTCATCACATATAAGTGAGTTAACTACTAAACAGTGAACTCGTCAAAGACAAATATCCAAGCCTACACTACAAATGACACAAATTGACAAATACCAGGTATATTTTTCTAATTTTGATATAAAATAAAAACAAACATCACTGAAATATCAATTCAAATTGTCCAATACATATATTTTCATACTAAATGAATTATTTGTGTACACTATCATACTACTCATTATTTCTTAGTAATAATGAAAAATACTACTGAACAAACATAGGAACAAGAGAACATAGGTCGAAAGGAAATCTGAACAATCATTAGACACACACACACTATATATATATATATATATATTAAAAGACAAAATGTTACTAGTCTTGTTCTGGTAACCTACAATCATCATTATCTTTCCAACCATATCGCCATCTTTCCAAAACATGAGTACAATCAAATAACGGTTTGCCAATCTTTTTATTCACTAAATTATGTTGCATACATAACCATCCACTTAATGCATTACGACTATCCAATTTCGGTGGATGAACAATAATGTCTATATGATTGAGAAGAACAAAAATAATGATGTAAGGAAAAAAAGCTTGTTGCTCTCTCTCTCTCTTTCTCCATACTATTTCACGAATTAATAATAACAAATGTACTTACTTACGCCTGTTACCTCTCGTGGTGGAACATAGGCCATGTATCAACATTCTCGATTCAACTGTCATGGAAAATCCTTTCCAGTTCATTTTCTTTTTTTTTCATGTCTGCTTCCAACTCCTGAAACAGTATGTTCCTTGGTCTTTCACTTTTCCTTCTCAATTCAGGATTCCAAGTTGGGGCTTACCTCATGATACAGTTTGATTATTTCCCCAATGTATGTCCTATCCATTTCCAACGTCTTTTCCTAATTTCCAGTTCAGATGGAAGTTGGTTTGTCCTCTCCCATAGTAGGCTGAGGCTGATGGTATCCGACAAACGGACACTGAGTATCTTGTGTAGACAATTGTTCATAAATAATTGTACTTTTTGATTATGGTTGTAGTAGTTCTCCACATTTCAGATCCGTACAGTAGAACTGTCTTGACGTTCATATTAAAGATTCTTACGCTGACATTGGTTAATAGTTGTTTTGAGTTCCATGTGTTTTTCAAATGTAGTAATACTGCCCTTACCGTGAAAATCCTCACTATTACGTCTGAATCGAATCTTCCTTATTCATCGATGATGCTGTTGAAGTACGTGAAGGTTTCCATCTTTGACATTCATTTTCATTTTCTAGGAGCTTTTGCGTTTTTAAATTTTTTTTTGATGATCTTTACATTAGTGAAATAAGTATTTAAGCTTTGGATAGTGGAGTTTAATCCACCGTACACAATGAATGAGGGCTGCACAATAACTCAGAATGATTGAAGTTAGACACGTACACTAGTGGACAAAGGCTCAATGGTCTAGAGACTGAACGAAGGCTCCAAGTTCGAGCCTCTATGGCAGAGTAGTGAATACTAGGGACAAAACAGCTGTCCAGAGTTAACAGGGTTTCAAAGTTGATCTAGCTAAGATTAGTCAGTGATTTAAACCATGAAAATATTTAAACGTCAGAACATTTTATAATTATTTAATAAATTTACAGACAATTTGTTTACTTTACTAATCGTCTTTAATGTCGTATAAAGTAAGTAAACTAGTTTTAAATAATTAATACTGTCCAAATTCACTTGGTGTTGTTTTACTTGTATCTTCCTATTGTTATTTAGGACTGCAAGTGATCAGTCACTTGTTGGCATATGTGCATCCTGTGCGGACTGCCTTGATATAGCCTTAAATCACAAGCATTTTAGGCAAAAGTGGATAGTGGCTAACAGTGGAATCTAGGACGCGCGTTTCGTCTTATTTATGACTAGTCAGCTGGATGTACCTGCATCTCACAGTTGATGTTCACTCCGGGACTTGAACCCAGTAATGTTCGCTTCAAAAGCCATCGCATTCTGACTTCGATATTGGTGGATAGTTATTCTGAGTTCCTGGATTCCACTGCTAGCCACTATCCATCTTTGCTTAATTATTACTGTCATTATTTATTGGTTATAAATAAATGGAAATCACTTGATATAACAGTCCGCTATGCTCATTTTTCTGAAAAATGATATTAATCACTTAAATCTATAGTAATTATTAGTGCAACGTTGAACCTGACATATATGTACATCGATTCGAAACGATACACCACACTAGTAAACCGAGATGCAATTATCAAGATAGATTCTAGAGTAGTAGAGGTACTCACAGTATTAATAGTAAAGATTAGATATAAAAAAGAGAGAAATAAACAGGTGGATGGAGATTTCGCATTCTATAAAAGTCAATCAGTAAATGGACCTGGGTTATTGCAAACGACGCTGAGACATCTCACCAAAAATCTCCAACCACAGATTACTATAATTATGCAGGTTTTACACCTGCTATTTAGATGACTTAATAAATTTATCAAAAACTTTATGCACTGGCATCACGTCTTGGTTTGCTCACCCATAGTTTCCTAACCCCAATGAGCATAGGCCGCCAACTAACTTTCTTCAACCCACTCTGTCCTGTGTCTTCCTTCCTAGTTCTGTCCAATTGTTGTTCATTCCTCTCATGTCTGTCTCCATTTCTCGGCGTGATGTGTTCTTTGGTCTTGCTCTTCTTCTTTGGCCTTGAGAATTTGAACTGAGGGATTGCCTTGTCTTGACATTTGTATTGAAAATTGTGACTTTGGTGTTGGTTGACAGTTGTTTTGATTTTGAGATGTTCTTCAGTTGTAGATATGCTGCTCTCGCTTTGCCGATCCGCGCCTTCACATCTGCATCAGATTCACCGTGTTCATCAATGGTGCTGCTGAAAGCAGATGTAGTAGTAACTGCAAGGATACTCCACACCCTCTTCAGCAAGATTTGGAATGAAGAACAAGTACCAACAGACTGGAAAGAAGGACTCCTGATCAAGATACCAAAGAAAGGCGATCTCAGCAGGTGTGATAACTACAGGGGCATCACTCTTCTCTCGATACCGGGAAAAGTCTTCAACAGGGTATTGTTAAACAGAATGAAGTACTCCGTAGACACTCAACTTCGAGACCAACAAGCAGGATTCCGTAAGAATCGATCCTGTACAGACCAAATCGCAACCACACGGATCATTGTGGAACAATCAGTTGAAAGGAATTCATCACTCCACATCAACTTCATTGACTACGAAAAAGTATATGATAGCATGGACAAGACAACACTACGGAAGCTCCTCCGATACTACGGCATACCTGAGAAGATAGTCAATATCATACAGAATTCCTATGACGGATTAAACTGCGAAATCGTGCATGGAGGACAATTGGCAGACTCGTTCGAGGTGAAGACCGGTATTAGGCAAGGTTGCTTACTCTCACCCTTTCACTTTCTCCTGGTGATCGACCGGATCATGAAGACGTCAACATCTGGGAGGAAGCATGGGATACGTGGACAGCTAGGATGCAGCTGGACGATCTAGACTTGGCATATGAACTGGCTTTTCTATCGCACACGCAACAACAAATGCAGGAGAAAACGACCAGTGTAGCAGCAGTAGGTCTCAACATACACAAGGAGAAAATCTGGATTCTCCGATACAACACAATATACACCAATCATATCACACTCGACGGAGAAGCTTTGGAAGATGTAAAAACCCTTACATATCTGGGCAGCACCATTGATGAACACGGTGAATCTGATGCAGATGTGAAGGCGCGGATCGGCAAAGCGAGAGCAGCATATCTACAACTGAAGAACATCTCAAAATCAAAACAACTGTCAACCAACACCAAAGTCACAATTTTCAATACAAATGTCAAGACAAGGCAATCCCTCAGTTCAAATTCTCAAGGCCAAAGAACACATCACGCCGAGAAATGGGGACAGACATGAGAGGAATGAACAACAATTGGACAGAACTAGGAAGGAAGACACAGGACAGAGTGGGTTGAAGAAAGTTAGTTGGCGGCCTATGCTCCATTGGGGGTATCAGACGTACGTAAGTAAGAGTTTGTGATATACACGAATTGACCTAAGTTCGCATATCACATTATCGCAACGAGATTAAATGAACGAGGTGAATGGCTAAAAGAGGTCATTGTAATTGTAGCAGCAATGACAGCAATGTTCACAAATGCCCTGGTACAGTCGAGAGTTGGGAGTCCACTTTCCCTCTCGAAACTCTCTTACATGGTCGCGTGTATACAGCCACTACCAGGGAAGTTCAACTCACTGCCTTCTCGTGGCGGGGATATTGTTTACAAAATCGAGAGGATGGGAAGAGAATTTCCGGCGCTTAACCAGGTTGCTGGATACAGAAGATCCACTTATGGGGGTTGGAAAGCCCTGATTACAAGCCAGTAGTAGCACATGGGTTCCAGGATTCTGAAGGAACAAATAGCGTATGAACCAATTGTTGGTCACCGGCTACCATGGAACTGCATCTCCTGACGTTGCTTCACTGCCTTGTGGATTAGGCCTTTAGGTCGAAGGCTCTGGGTATGGTTCCCTAAGGAAACCATCTGTTTCGGTCTGGGCACTCGGGTAGTATCACGGCCCATACACAAACTAAGTGACTTGTGTGATGCATATGTATTTAGTGCCCCTCTGTACCAATATTTATGTGTTCAAATAAATAAATAAATAAAATGACAACGAGAATGAATGAAAATTGGAAATATTTTAGTGGTTTGGATTATTAAAATTGTTGATAGTTGTAAGTGAAATTTGATCAGTCTTGGTTGAGATATGTGCATCCTGTGAGGATTGGCTAGACATAGTCTTTATGCAAAATAGATTCATTATAGCTAACAGTGGAATCCTCTTCCTATTTATAACTGATTAGCTGGATTTACTCGCTACACAAGTGAGCGGCTATTTGGAACCAGTGGCTAGGTGGATAACGCGTTGATTTTTGGAGCAAATGGTATTGTGTTCGAGTCTGAGACTGAACAACTCCGGGAGGCAGGTGTTCACCCAGCCGACAAAACCCGAATAGGACGAGACATGCATCCTGGATTCTACTGTTAGTCACATTCCATTTGTATGACATAAAACTGAGGACATCACTTGAAAGAACAAAATTAAAAGGTATGTATGAAAGAATATTCGAACTCAAGGTTTTAATGAATATAAAGTGATTTCCTTTACGCTACTGTGAACGACTTTCGGCTACATCACCGGAAGTTGCCGACCACTAAGATCACGTGGACTCAAACTAGACAGACTACGTCTGCCAGCATGACTCAGATTGAGAGTTAATAACTTCATGGGTTGATGGCGTGCCTTTGGTTTGACAACCCCTCAACCTTTCTTTTAACCTGAACGTTGCACACTCGATCGTTTTACGATACATAAGGAGTATTTTGAAGAAATATAATCTAAAATCTGGATATATTGACTAATGTTATATGTAAATCATTTTTATGTACCTTAGTGACAATGGATGTGTTTGTGCACTCATTCTAAAGTTATGTTTTGTGTCCAGTTGAAGCGGAGTTGGAGCTTTTCGTTCAGTGGTTGAACTTCAAGTGCTTCAAACCACAAAGTCACTGAAATCGCTACTAGATTTAAGGTAACAGAATAGAACATTATAGAAAATACTCAGGTATTTGTCTTGATAACTTCATCTCACTACTGTGCTGATACAGTAATATGTGGTAAGTTGAAAATGATGAATAGTTTTGCGGAAACGCCGAAATAAAATAATTTCTACTTTATTTAAAATAGCATACTCTTTTAACTAACTGTTTATTAGTTAAACAAAACAAAAATAATACTTTAAAAAAGTATATTATACTTACTAGACTCAAAATCATAAGCACATGGTCGACATGGGAAGAACTGAGGAAAAATTTGTAAAAACTTCTTCATATCTTCTTGTTGTTTCAATGTCGGGTGTATAGGGTAATATGCTGCCATTGTATGCAACAAAGTCCATGTTGCTTTTCCAAGTTCAATTTTATCCGGCGGACACTCTGAATAGAAGCAAAATCCAATCAAATTACATTGAGCATAGTTGATGTGTACGCGGTTACAACGAAAATTAATCTTTTTTTCTTTTTGTGTCTCCTGATTGGATGTTTGATAACAAGGGACTTGAAGACCGATAAACGTTAATACCTTCATAGTGATTCATCAGTCGGTGTGTAAATTCGTGAAATAATAGGTCATCAGTCCTATTGGTCATGTAGATGAACTAGTCAATGATCGGAATCCTGATTGAGCAATGTAATATTTGATAACGATCACTGATCTCAAGCCACAATAAAGGATCTTAAGGCACAGTAGTTTAATATAATGCGCGTCTGTGGATGTGTAGATCCCAGAGGAGGAAGAAATCAGGAAGAAGTGCTGCAAGTAGATGGGACACACATTGAAGAAAACACCCAACTGTGTCACAAGGCAATCCCTCACATGGAATCCTCAAGGCCAAAGGAAAAGGGGAAAATCAAAGAACACATTACGTCGAGAAATGGAGACAGACATGATAAAAATGAACAACAATTGGATAGAACTAGGAAGGAAGGCCCAGGACAGAGTGAGTTGGAGAATGCTGGATGGCTGTCTACACTCCATTAGGAGTAACAAACGTAAGTAATTCAAGTGGATGTGTAGGACTTGGTCCATTTATTTTCACATGTCAGATATGAATATAAGTCAGTCATGATTAATGTAGTGTTTCGGACAAAACATGAGTCATCCCAACTCCACACAACAATTGTACGATGAGATGAAGTTAATTGTAATAATAGTAAAGGAAAGTAGTAACAAAGTAATGACGATAACCATCAGAATACTGAGCATATGATTTGAAATAACAGAACGAAAAGATGTATAAATGAAAATTCGAAGGAAGATAAAAGGTGAATGCATTCGCGTCATTGTGAACGATCTTGAGACATGTCACCTTACGTCATCAACCACCGATTAATATCAAGAATGAAATAACAGTATGAGTAAAGAATTTATGATTATCTAAATGAGCTAACTGTTAGATAGAGGTCCAGTGAAGAACCAGTGATCAAAACATAAATTTGACTCAACTTTCGAGCTCTTTGAGGGTATACAAGTCGTCAGACGATCTCAAATACTTTTAGAAGTATGTGGAGGAAATTTAGATTCTCAGTTGTCTTTACCGTAAAACGATACTTATTCTTACGATACGCGTAAAGGTAAATGGATTATAAATGGTCTTGACGAGTCAGGATCGTAAACACAGAGACCAAGAGATAACTATTCCTTTAGGCCGGTCACATATGACTTCATTGTGGATAGTTTCATATATGTAGGCATACGATTTTAAAGGCATTATTATCGTTGACAGATATTTGTGGGACCGAGCCCCCAAATGCCCTGGTATGACCGAGAGTGGGGTGGGTTCGCCCTCCCTCTCGAAATGCTCCCACATGGCTATGCGTATATAGACTCTGCCATGGAAGTCCTACTCACTGCTTTCTCGTGGCGGGGGTGTTGTTTACGAAAATGAGAGGACGAAAAGCGAATGTCCAGCGCTTTAACCGGATTCCAAATCAATGGTGCGCATGAGCACCAGTATTCTGCGGGAACAAATGGCGTATGAACCACTCGTTGGTCACCGGCTACCATGGGACTGCATCTCCTCACGATGCTCCACTGCCTTGTGGGTTAGACCTTTAGGTCAAAGGCTCGGGGTGTGGCCCCCTAAGATAACTACCTACTTCGTTCTGGGCACCCGAGCAGTATCGCAGCCCACACGCAATTAATGAACTGAACTGTCTATGATCATGGAAAATAATTCTCTTGCTTCGACGAACATTCAAATGATTCAATTTTTATTATTGCTATTATTATCATTACTATTATTATTATTATTATTATTATTATTATTATTATTATTTACGTCCTTATTCACCCTCTTTTATTCCTACTCTATCTATACTTATTTTTTCGACTTATACAGCAGCTCGTCTTTGGTGGAAATTCGACTGTATCTAAACGTTCTCGAGTCACTGTCCGGTTGAAAATTGTATGTTACCACCGAATACGAGGACTGAAGCAGTTTTTCTGAAACCACGTGCACCATTCAAACTGGCTGCCTTCAATGTTCGCACATTTATGCAAGTCGGACAACAGATAGGGCTGGCTATGTCTTTAGAAAGTCTTAATATCGATGTTTGCTGTCTATCCGAGACTCGTATTCAAGGTTCTGGTGAAGTACTACAAATTCGATCTCCATCTGACACTTCAAAAAGCTTGTTTTACGTGCGCTTATCCGGGGACCCTGTGGCATCTTCGTCTGGTCTCGCTGGCGTTGGTATCGCACTAAGCGCTAGAGCTGAGGCAGCACTAATCAATTGGATCCCCATTAACAGTCGGTTATGTGCTGTCAGATTAGAGATCTCCATCAAAGTGAGAAGAAATCGGCGTGAGAAACGATGTCTCTTCGTCATTTCCGCCTATGCCCCGATAGATTGCAGCCCGGATGCAATCAAGGATGAGTTTTACCACCAGTTATCTGTTCTTCTCCAGAAAGTGAGCTCCACAGATATTGCAGTACTAGCCGGAGACTTGAATGCTCAGTTTGGGCGTCTAGGCACAGAAGAGGGTCGTTTAGGTGGCCGATGGGGACTCGTTGGTCGCAGGTCAGATAACGGGGACCGTCTACTGCAACTGTGCACAGACCATAACCTGTTTCTGGCTAGCACTAACTTTCGACACAGCCATCGCCGATGTGCCACCTGGCGTCCTCCCTCTGCATCTCAAGCCCGGACTCAGATTGATCGCATCGCGATCAGCTACCGCTGGCGTGGTTGTGTACAAGACTGCCGCTCCTTTTGGAGTACCTATCTGGACTCTGACCATGCCTTGGTCTGCGCCAATCTTACCTTACTTTTCAGTGGACAACGAAGTGACCGCCACCAACGGATTGATGTTAGCAAGCTGGTTGCAACTTCTGTTGCTAGTAGGTATCGAACCGAGCTAGTTTCTAGGCTAGCTACCACTCCACCGAGAAGTATAGATGAGCATTGGTTGCAATTGCATGACGCCATGAAAATGACTGGAACAGTCAGTAGTGGGTTTGCGAAACGTCCCGCTTTTAAGCACTGGGTTTCTTCTGGTTCCTTACAACTCATTGAAGCCCGTCGGTCTACTCCGGGTGACCGTGAGTTTGACCATAAACGAAGGATTTTACGTAAGGAAATTGGGCAAAGCTTGAGTAAGGACCGAGAAGCCTGGTGGTCGATGCGTGCTAATGAGCTGAAAGCAGCAGCTGCATCTGGTAATTACCGGAAGCTCTTCCAACTCATCCGAGCCACTAGCAGCAAGAAGTCTGGTGTGAGCGAAACAATCTGTGAGGATGATGGGATGCCAATCACTAACATCCATCGACGTCTTGGACGACGGGCAGAATTTTTCGAAGGGCAGTTCAACTGGCCTGCTGTTCCGGCAACATCGGTCAGACTGTCCCGCCCTCCATGGCCGGTGACGATTGATCCATCAAATGAGGCGGAAGTCCTCAAGGAACTTCAACTCTTGAAGCGCTACAAATCACCTGGCCCAGATGACTTACCTCCAGCTCTTTTTAAAGATGGTGGTGACTTTCTGACTAAGGGACTGACGACGCTGTTTACAAAAGTTTGTGAACTAGAGAGTGAAAACGTCATGGAATGAGTCGATAGTTGTCCCTATCTTTAAAAAGGGTTCACTTCTTTCCTGTAACATCTATCGAGGGATAAGTCTACTTCCGATTGCGTCCAAGCTATTGGCTTCCGTCATACTTCGTAGGTTGTTCAAAACCCGAGAAAGATTGGCTCGCGAGGAGCAGGCTGGGTTTCGTTCTGGTCGACGATGTACTGATCATATCTTCACCCTCCGCCAAATTTTAGAACACCGTCATACTTATCAGAAGCCAGCAATCGTAGTGTTCCTTGACATCAGAGCTGCCTTCGATTCGTTGGATAGGACTGTTCTCTGGGATTGTCTATGAGAAAAGGGTGTGCCTGAGAAGTTTATTAACATCCCAAAAGCCCTACATACAAATACCTCAGGCAGAGTGAGGGCATACAACCATCTCTCTTCATTGTTCCATTCGAGCAGTGGGGTTAGGCAGGGTTGCCCAATCTCACCATTCCTTTTCAACTTTGCCATCGACGACATTCTGGAAACAGCTCTGATGAATGTAAGTAATGGTGGTGTGGATCTGTTGCCTGGAAAGACTTCTCGACCTTGAGTATGCGGACGATATTGTCTTACTGTGCGATAATGCCCAAGGCATGCAATCCTCACTTAATCAGTTGGCAATCAGTGTCCGTAGGTATGGTATATGCTTTGCACCTTCGAAATGCAAAGTACTTCTACAAGACTGGCAGGATCCTAATCCTGTACTCACCCTGGATGGTGAGCAGAAAGAAATAGTCGAGAAGTTCGTGTATCTGGGTAGCAGCATAAGTGCTGGTGGGGGTGTGAGTGATGAGATTAATGCACGTATAGTGAAAGCTAGAGCGGCTTATGCCAATCTGGGTCATCTTTGGCGCCTTCGTGATGTTAGTCTATCTGTAAAAGGTCGAATCTACAACGCGTCGATGACAGCAGTTTTGCTCTATGCTTGTGAAACCTAGTCTCTCCGAGTTGAGGACGTTAGACGACTCTCTGTGTTCGATCATCGCTGTCTCCGAAGATTGCTGACATTCAGTGGCAACACCATGTCAGTAATGCAGAGGTTCGGCATCGTGTGTTCGGGCACAGAGATGATAATTCAATTGGTGTCACCATCTTGAAACACCGACTTCAGTGGCTTGGACATGTTCTACGAATGTCGTCCCAGAGAATTCCACGTCGTGCATTATTTGCCGACTTTGGGACTGGTTGGAGAAAGCGGAGAGGTGGTCAGTGCATGACATGGTGTCGTGGTATGAAAGAAAGCTGCAAAGGGCTGGCTTCTGTCGGTCCTTCACGACTACCTGGTTGGGGTCCGAGAGATGGTGCTACACAGTGGCTAGAGACGTTATCAGATATGGCTCAGAATAGAAGCCAGTGGCGATCCTGCTGTAACCTTCTTTTACTTTCATCATAAAACGTGGTTGTATCTTCCTTAACTGAAAGATTTCTTCTGATTGTACCCTTCTGTTTCCCTACTATTACTACTATTATTACACTACCTTACACAAATCTCTTTGTTATTGTTTTTTTAAATATTTTTTACGTTCCCCACTTTTTTCTTTTTCTACTTCTTAAATTCTCATTGTTTTGTGTGGCGCATATATATTTGACGCAAGCCCGTACCAATATGTGTTCAAATAAATAAATAGATAAATAAATCTGTGGGACAAAACGAGGTGTGCCGCTTTTAGGGTAAACCTTATCAACAAATGCAGGTCAAGACAAACAGTGTAACAACAGCCTCTACATCAATAGACCTCAACATACAAAAAGGAAAAAGCATGATCCTCAAATACAACACGGAGAACACCAACCTGACCATATTTGGTGGGAAAACTCTGGAAGAGGTCGAGACTTTCACGTCAGTCAGTCAGTCAGTAACAATGGAGAACTTCGTACGTACGTACATTAGTTCGAGTTGCCATACCACATTAGCACAGAGATGCAGCTGTCGATTCAAATCCGGTTGTGGTAGAGGTGGTAAGAGTATAAGTGGTAATCGGAAAGATTGAGGTTATTCAAGTAATATAATACAGTGAAATAAATTTGGAAAGAGAAAAAAGAAAGGGACATGAAGAATTTGGGAGAACACAAAGAGTGGATGCACCTGCGCCATTGCAAACGATTTTGAGCCATGTCATTCAGGGTCTCGAACCATCCGTTGCTATCATCTCGCGGTCCCCAACCACGTAGTCTACACCTACCAACATGGCTCAGTCCACTTGTCAGTGGCTTCATGGACTTGCGCCATGTTTTGTTCTGGCTGTTCATCGAGCTTTCTTCCAATCTTCTCCTATACCATAAGACATCGCACATCGAGGCAGTCGGTAGCTGAGAATACGTAACACGTGTCCCAGCCATCTCAACTGATGACGTTTCATCACTTCATCGACTGACTTGCCATCCCTACCTTGTACCCGTTTCCTAACAACTGTGTTACTTACTCGATGGTCCCATGATATACGAGCAATGTTTCGAAGACACCTATGATCAAATACTAGTATAACCTACGAATATCCTCTACTCTTACCGGCCATGTTTCACTGCCATAAAGTAGGACGGAACGAACTGCTGCGCAGTAAACACGTCCTTTGGTTGATAGACGGATATCTCGCCTACGCCATAAATGACGCAAGTTGGCAAAAGCTAGTCGAGCCTTCTGTATCCCTGCTGAGATTTCGTCACACACCAAACCACAAGGGCTGATGAGACTTCCAAGATAAGTGAAGCGGTCGACACACTCAACTACTTCACTCCCTATCACTAGTTCGGGTGTCGATGTAACCCAATCCTGAAGCAACATTTTGCATTTCGAGGGAGAGAATCGCATCCCGAACATGCTTGCATTGTTGCTTAGAGTGGTCAGAAGACTCTGCATTTTGTCAGCGTCTTCACCAAATAAGACTATGTCATCTGCATATTCTAAGTCAACAAGTGAACCTCCTGGTAGGAGTTCAACCCCTGTATATTTAGATGAGGAGAGTGTTATCTCTAAAAGTACGTCAATGACAAAGTTGAACAAGAATGGGGAGAGTGGACAGCCCTGACGAACACCACTTGAGGTGATCAATTCTGATGACAGTTCGCCATAAGCTCTCACTCTACCAGTTGTGTTCGAGTAGAGAGCCTTTATAAGGTTAATGTACTTCTTTGGTACTCCTTTCAGTGACAAACACTGCCATAGAACCTCACGATCAATAGAGTCGAATGCCGCCTTAAGGTCGAGAAATACTACCATTGTGGGGCGTCTGAATGTGTGTCTGTGTTCTAGAACCTGACGTAGTGTGAATATCTGATCGATACAACCACGTCCAGGTCGAAAACCAGCCTGGTTTTCTCTAGTCTGCTCTTTACGAGCTTTGATTAGGCGTCGAAGTATTATTGAAGCTAATATTTTAGACACCATATTAGTCAAACTGATTCCTCTGTGATTGTCACAAGAGGACTTCTGACTTTTCTTATAAGCTAGAACAATCAGTGATTATCTATTATTTATTTATTGATTTGAACACAAAAATATTGGTACAAGAGGGCACCAAATATATATGGTCAGATGGGATTACGTCCCGTTCCCGAATTCTACCTAAGACCTCAGTTAACCTCACTGCTAATACTGGACCACTATCCTTAAAAATCTCAGGAGTACACCTGTCAGATGAAACTTTCACGTACCTAGACAGTATCGTCTATGAACAAGGAGGATCCGATGCAGCCGGAAAGGTAAAGATTGGCAAAGTAAAGACAGCATTCCTACACTTGAAGAACATATGGAACTCAAAACAACTATTAACCAATATCAACGTAAGAATCTTTAATACGAACGTCAAGACAGTTCTACTGTACGGAGCTGAAACGCGGAGAACTACTACAACCATAATCAAAAAGTACAATTATTTATGAACAATTGTCTATGCAAGATACTCAATGTCCGTTTGTCGGATACCATCAGCAACAGCCTATTGTGGAAGAGAACAAACTGGTTTCCAGATGAACAGGAAATTAAAAACACGCTGGGATGAATAGGATATACATTAAGGAAATAATCAAACTGCATCACGAAGCAAGAGCTAACTTGAAATCCTGAAATGAAACGGTAAAGAGGAATGCCAAAGAACACTGCGTCGAGAATCGAAAGCAGACATGAAATGGATGAATAGCAAGTGGAAAGGATTTCCCACGACGGAGTTGGATGGAGAATGCTGGTGGGCGGCCTATGCCCCTATATGAGAGGTAACAGGTGTAAGTAATCTATGCAGATGATTGGACAGTATAAAGATTATAATCACTGGGTCAACTACTTTTAACATTAAAAAGGTTCTGAAGGAAAACTGAAGGCATGAACTAGCACTTACATTGTACCTTTATTTACATTCATTTATTTAAACTGGTACTGGGGGATAAAATATAATTGTGTCACAGAAAAATGAAGATATAGGGAGAGGAAGATGAGAATAATAAAAAATAACAAGTGGATGGGAATAATAATAATAGTAGTAACAACAATAATGGGAGCACCAGTCCAATCCGGTAAGCACAAATAGAAAGGACTCTTTCGCATCCTAGCCTATCACGAAACTGAGTAAGTTTCTAAACCCTGTAGACAGTATATATACACTTCGAGTCTCTAGATATTTTGTAGAAAAAAACAGCTGTGTTGCCCACATTCCGATCAACTAAAATGTCGCCTGAAGTCGTCCATAAAGCTTGGTTCTAAACTCCTTGTTTCAAGAGTAACTCAAACGACATATAACTTTCATAAAGTCCAAAGTTTTGAAGAAACATTTGGGACAAAAAAACTAACCCAAACCATGAAAACAGTACGTAAGCCACGGGAGATTAACTATCGAGAGTTTGGCTGCCGACTGCAACGTTCTAGATCATATATGATCTTGGATATTCTATAGAATATTCATTAGTGACGTATATTTAGTAGTACGAGCAAGTGAAAATCAGAATACTGAATTTTAATATTAGCTATACACGCATACCCATTCAGTACAGAATTTTCTGGGCTAGCGGTTACATTTTAAAACACACAGTGAACAATACAATACAAGATATAAGGACGTTTTGGAAAAGTACATACCTACACTCGGTTTGGATACCATCTCCTTTGCTTTTGTAAGACCAAACTTTGACAAGTCGACACATGCACGACAGAATCCCCTGCTTTTAGGGTCATAAATATCTTCGTCATCGTCTTCACTCACAGAAACACGTTCACCTTTTCTAGCCATGCTGATATGACCTTGACCTTGGATCACGTCAAACTTCGAGCCTTCATGCAAGTAGTTGTGTCGTCAACCTTCGGTAATAAGGATAGAAGGTCTATCAACCTATATTAATCCTTGCAGTTTTTAACACTACGGGGGTTCAATCTCGTCTTCAATATGCCAACAGGAGGTGCTGATATTACGTGTTCTAAATGTTTCAAAGTGGTTCAAATGGATGTGGATGGAATAGAAGCTTTCGCTTAACAGGCATCCGTGTCTAGTAGCAGTGGAATACTAACACCTCCAGGCAGGAATCTAGGCATATTAACTACAACAGATCATAAAAAAGAAACAGATAACTAATGATAAGATGTTATCCTTAGACCTTAAGAATAGGTCAAGTTTCCTCTTAAAGGACACCTGGGAATTCGCTTGGAAGAGTTCAGTCGGCAACGGATTCTAGCAAGTGACAACTCTTAGGGAGTAGAAGTTGTGTCAACAGTCCATTCTGCTATGTTGTGCCTTCACTTTCTGGGTGTCACCCCTTAGGTTTGTATTTCGACTAAGCTTAAGTAGGTGATTAAGAGGATGTTCAGAAGTCGTAAGGATACTGTAAGTCATCAGAAGGTCACCTCTAAGATGCTTATACTCTAGCGGGTAAGAGTCAAATGATCGGAGGTGCTCTTCATAAAGTTTAAATTTGAGTCCCCGAACTGATTTCGTGACTCGTCGTTGGATACGCCCAATACTCTAAGCGGGGACGGATAAAACTGTTGAAGATTATGTGGAAAGTTCCTCCGTCAAACTGGCCAAAAATGCGCTTCAATGTTGCCAGTGCAAGGTTTCCCCGAAAAGCATTTTTATCACAGTTAGCGTACGACTTCAAATCATAGGGCACCAGGACTCCAAAATCTATTTCGACTCGGGATACTACTACAGAGGAGTTTCTTAAGTTGTGACTGTAGTCTGTGACATGTCACAGATAGACAACTTAACACTTTGAAGTGTTTGAGGTAAGTCCTTTATCGTCTTCCCAACTTTGAAGTCGAGTCAGGTCCTCCTGAAATGTCTGTATATCGTCTTAGTTGCGTATCACTCACCGAAGTTTCACGTCATCAGCAAAAAGTAATGTCTGACGACACCTGTTGTGGGAGATCATTTATATAGGCCAGGAAAAGAAGAGGTCCCAGGACTGAGCCCTGGAGAACCTCACTAGGACATTCCATAACCTGAGATAAAGTGAAGTTAACCCTGACCTTAAAATGTAGATTTTTCAGATGTGAAATGGGCCAATCAATTAGAGGTGGTCTGATACCCAATCGTCCGAGCTTAATGATAAGACATATATAGTTGACCCTATCAAAAGCTTTTGAGAAATCAAGATTAATTATATCAACCTTCCCCTTGCGATCAAGGATGGTAGTCCGTCTGTCCACCGCAGTCAGCAGGTTGGATATACAAGAATGACCCTTCCTGAAACCATGATGTTGGGGTGAGAAGAAATTTAAGGACAGCAAATTGTCATGTATACCATCGCATATCAAGGAGAGAACAGCCACCGGTCGACAACTTGAAGGTTCGCAGTGTCGACCTCTTTTGGAAATCGGTGTGATGTGAGCCAGCTTCCAAATTTCCTGTGGTTCTCCTCGACTTACCTAGTGTGAGAACATCACGCTAAGTGGTGTTGCCAGCATTGAGGCTCCTTTCCTCAGTATGTCAGAATGAACCATATCTGTGCCAGGAGAAGTGTCTTTTCTTAGGTGCTGCAGTTTCCGGAACACCAAGCCAGCGCCCAGATCCGCTCCGGAAAGTCCTGTGCAGTTGTAGATGAAGCTGTCATCAGTGTAGTTGATGTGGGTCAGTAGGGAACTCCAGTAATTCATTATTCAGTGCGAGAAACAAAACTCTAGGCATAGGCTATTTGATTTCAGTTTTTGAGCCGTCCTAAAAAATCCTCTCAAATGATCAGTCCTAGACGGGAGGACATGATAAGAAATGTTAATACCAAGGTCATCATTCAGTATACGATAAGCCAATATTAGGTCACTCCGTAATCCACGGTAAGATAACGTAAATAAGTTGAATTACCTCGGTCTGTCTTCATCAAACGGAGCAGAGAGACTTTTTACCATTTTAGTCCTTCGTCGTTGGACTCCTTCCAGCATATCCGCCTAATAGTTGAAACAATGACTGGCTGCTTGAATCCCATATTCCAAATGCGGTCTCACAAAATCCCACATAATAACCTAAACATTTACTCATCCAACTACTGAAAAGACCTGCGAATAGCCGATAATATCATATAGCCTTTTGCAACAGCAGCCTTACAGTTAATAGTAGTTTTTAGATCACTGCTTATTATGACCATCCGTCCATCCGTGCCACCAATGAGTTGAGCTCATCCTGTAATACTATTCTATCTGACATACTGTGTGTGGGTCTCCAAATCTCGATGTCATCGGCGAAGAGTGGAACGGAGGACTGTTGTGCAGTTAGTTATCATTTACATGAAGTAAAAGAGAAGAGGACCAAGGATCGTACCTTGAGGTAGTCCACTTTTACAGGTTCCCACTCTGAGAGAGCTCCATTTACCCTTGCCTTCTGTATCCTATCACTGAGGTCACTTATCCAGTTTACGACCTTATGATGGATTTCCAAACTTTCCAGTTTTAACCTAGGAAGTGGATGAGAGACCTTATCAAAGGCTTTACTTAGATCTATGAAAATTACGTCTACAGAAATATTTCGATCTTTTGCTGCAGATCAATGTTCTCTTGTAATGAGAAAATTTGTGACACGTGACAGGTCTTTCCAAACACCATATTTTTCTCAGGATGTTATAGCTTGTGACCTGTGTGCCCTGTTAATGTAACGTAATGTTAATGTTAACGTAACGATACCGCCAATTAGACATCAGTGAGTTATCGATCAACTCCGCCTGGAGTCCCTCCGGGGGCTACTGCCGGTCCCAAGCCCGAATAAAGGAGGAGGGTTGGGCATGGGGTTAGCGACCACATCCCGTAGGAAACTAACTCGCTAAAAAACGCTAATCAGAAAAAATTATTCAAACCTTCTAAACTCTGCCCTGGGAGTCAGAAGGTCTTCTTTTAGAAGAACTATGACGCCTCATGATGAAAGCCGAATTCCTTCGGAAGTTACGAGGCCGATACCCCTTCTGACAACCAGAGCGACCATTTATTTAGGTACATGGAATGTTTGTACAATGTGGGACACCGGGAGAGCTTTCCAAATTGCTGCAGAAATGAGGAGATACAACCTAGAGGTACTTGAGATCAGTGGAACACATTGGACGCAAGTTGGGCAACAACGACTAACTTCAGGAGAGCTTCTGTTATACTCCGGCCATGAAGAAGAAAATGCCACACATATACAAGGAGTTGCATTGATGCTGTCTAAACAAGCGCAAAATGCACTTATAGAATGGGAATCTCATGGACCAAGGATCATCAAAGCCTCGTTCAAAACAAAGAAAGAGGGCATTTCAATGAACATCATCCAATGCTATGCGCCTACCAACAACTACAATGAACACGCTAAAGATCAATTCTACAATAGGCTGCAGTCAATCATCGAGAAGTGCCCAACGATGGACTTGACCATTCTGATGGGAGATTTCAACGCCAAGGTTGGAACGGACGACACTGGATATGAAGACATCATGAGACGACACGGACTGGGAGAAAGGAACGAAAATGGTGAGAGATTTGCAAATCTATGTGCCTTCAATAAACTGGTCGTAGGTGGCACAATATTCACACATAAACGCATTCACAAAACCACATGGACTTCACCGGATTACACCACGCAAAACCAAATCGACCATATCTGCATCAACAAAAAGTTCAGGAGGACGATGGAAGATGTGCGAGCCAAGAGAGGAGCTGATATAGCATCAGGTCATCACTTGCTGGTCGCCAAGATGAAATTGAAACTCAAGAAGCACTGAACAACGGGGCGGATAATATCACAAAAGTTCAATACGGCTTTTCTTCGGGATACTGACAAACTCAACAAATTCAAGATAGTTCTCAGCAACAAGTTCCAGGCCTTTCATGATCTACTCAATGGAGAAGGAACTGCTGTGGAGAGCAACTGGAAGGGGATCACAGAGGCAATCACTACAACATGTCATGAGGTCCTGGGTCACAAGAAGCATCATCACAAGGAATGCATCACTGTTGATACACTGGATAAGATTCAAGAGAGGAGTAACAAGAAAGCAGCAATCAATACCAGTCGAACAAGAGCAGAAAAAGCCAAAGCACAAGCTGAATACACAGAAGTAAACAAACAAGTGAAGAGGAGCATCAGAACCGACAAACGTAAATATGTGGAAGATTTAGCAATGACGGCGGAAAAAGCTGCAAGAGAAGGAAACATGAGACAGTTGTATGACACGACAAAGAAACTCTCTGGAAATCGCCGCAAACCAGGATGACCAGTGAAAAGCAAGGAAGGCGAGGTAATCACCAACAATGAAGAACGGCGAAACAGGTGAGTAGAACACTTCGAAGAACTCTTGAATCGACCAGCTCCACTGGAACCACCCAACATCGAAGCAGCACCAACGGACCTCCCAATCAATGTTGGCCCACCAACAATTGAAGAAATTAGCATGGCCATCAGACAAATCAAGTGTGGCAAAGCAGCAGGACCGGACAACATCCCAGCAGAGGCACTAAGAGCAGACGTACCGGCGAGTGCAAAGATACTCCACATTCTTTTCAATAAGATTTAGGATGAGGAACGAGTACCAACGGATTGGAAAGAAGAACTTCTGGTCAAAATACCGAAGAAAGGCGACCTGTGCAACTGTGATAACTACAGGAGTATCACCCCTCTCTCAATACCGGGAAAAGTTTTCAACAGAGTATTGTTAGACAGGATGAAGGACTGCGAAGACGCCCAACTTCGTGACCGACAAGCAGGATTCCGTAAGGATCGATCGTGTACAGACCAAATCGCAACTCTACGGATCATTGTGGAACAATCAGTTGAATGGAATTCACCACTCCACATCAACTTCATGGACTACGAAAAGGCATTTGATATCGTGGACAAGACAACACTATGGAAGCTTCTCCGATACTACGGCGTGCCTGAGAAGATAGTGTGGTGTTTGAATGAACAAATGATACCTTTGTACTTGTTGAATACTCGATTTCGAATTCCAAATACAATGCATTCGTTAGTGCTTGTGTCTCACTTCTTAATTCAATTGCGTTATTTCTGGGACTCTTAGCTCGTGCTATAATTCAAATAATTCAAAACTTTATATTGGCGTCGCGATGGAGTCTGCAATGGAAAAGTTAGATATTCATTCAACTCCTGAAGCTTTTGAGGATTACTTGGAAAGGTTCGGAATCTAAAGCATGACCAAGAAAAATGTTAAACGTGATAAAATTGTGGCACATTCTCTGACATTCATTGGGAGAGAAGCGTACAGCTTATTAAAAACTTTGGCATATCCAGAAAAACCAATCTCACTCCCTTATGCAACTCTTAAAGAGCTATTGTTAAGTCATGTAAAATGAATCAGTTTTGAATGCCGTGAAAGGGCGAAGTTTCATAAGATGGTTCGTCAAAATGACCAAAAGGCTCGGGAATTCATCCTTAAATTACAGAAACAAGCTGCCAAGTGTAATTTCGGTGATCAACTTTATGTGCAACTGAGAGATCGATTAATTGCAGGAATTAACATACCGAGTTTGGAAAGAGAGCTGTTAAAAATGCCAAACTGTTCCTTTCAAGATGCTAGAACTGCGTGTATTAACTACGAAGCAGTCAATGAACTTGATATTCAGTCGATGAAGATCTCTAATACTTTGCTTAGTCGTCGTGATGAACTACAATCTCAGGGTCAATCAAACTTGGTAAATGTTTATCATGTGGAAAGTTTCATACTCACAATTCATGTGTATTTCGTAATGCTAAGTGCTTTAAATGTGGTAAGATAGGACACATTCTGTCAGTATGCAAAGCTACTGTCCATTTTGCTTCAAGCAGTTCTAGATCTTGTAATTTAAACTTCAATAATTCGGATGTTTATCTTTGTCTACTATTTCGAAAGGTAACGCTCATATTCAAAGACGACTATATACATCGCTTGGTTCATTTCATGACTTTATTCTGGACACAGGCAGTATAGAGTCCATTATTTCATTCAAGAACTTGAAATCTTTAAATCCTAACGTTGTTGTACGACTCACTGAAGTATCATTATTGGGGATTACTGGACTTTACTTAAAGATTTGATAGCTATGTGTGCTAAGTGCAGTGGAGGTATGAAAATTAAGCCTATAAAACTTCAAGTACAGGGTGATCCAGTTTTTCTTTATGGTCTTCGAGAAGCAGTACGTAAGACATTAAACGACTTGTGTGCGAAAGGCATAATTGAAACAATTCAGTCTTCAGCATGGGGTACTCCTATCGTTACGTCACTGAAGTAGGACGGTAAGACCCTTAGAATTTGTGGTGACTATAGATTAACTCTGAACTCCTGTTTGTTGAAGCAAACGTGCACGACGGTAGAAGCTGAAGATATTCTAAATCGACTTCATGGTTCTAAAGTGTTCTCGAAAGTTGACCTGAAAGATGCTTATCTTCAAATTCCATCAGATGAATCTTCATCAATTTTGACAACAATTAACACTCCTTTAGGTCTATTCAAATACAATTTCCTTCCATTTGGTCTAAGTTTTTCTCCAGCCATATTTCAGGAAGTTATGAATAAAGTAGTTAGTGATCTTGAAGGTGTTGAAGTTCACCAAGATGATCTCATTGTTCATGATTCTAATAAGGTAGTTCATGAACAGAGACTTATTGCTTTATTCCATCGTTTAATTGAGAAGAATATTACAGGGAATCCAAATAAGTGTTCATTTTGTGTTTCTAGTTTTGAATGCCTTGGATACCTAGTTGATGGTAATGGTTTTAGACCAGATTTGAAACGACTAGCTCCACTGACTAATGCACCGTCTCCGAAAAATCTTACGGAATTACGTTCACTAGTGGGTGCTCTTCAATACTATTCCCGTTTTATTCCTAATTTTTCTTGTCGTGCAAATTGTTTATTTAATATTTTAACATCCACTTCATTCAAATGGAGTGAGAAACAAGAGTCATGCTTACGAAGTCTACTAAAGTTTCTTCAAAGTGATGCTGTTCTTCGAACGTACTCCCCTAATGTACACTCTGTGCTTATTACTGATGCATCATCTGTGGTGATTGGTGCAGTTTTGGAACAGGAAGGTAGACCAGTTATTTGTGTTTCACGCAAACTTACTGTTACTGGACAAGGTTATTCACAGACTCAGCGAGAAGCATTAGCTGTATTTTGGGCTGTTAAAAGACTTCATAAATATTTATTCGGAGGGAAATTCACTATTGTTACTGATCATGAAGCTTTAAAGTTTATTTATCATCCCGGAAAATCCTTACCACGTCCCTCAGCAGCTATGGTTCAGCGATGGAGTATTGCTTTGAGTGCATATGACTATACGGTTCAGCACAGAAGTGCCAAACAGATTCAACATGTTCATTACATTTCTCGACAGTCATTACAAGACAGACCTGTTAATATATCAGACTGTTTGTTAGTGCAACCTTTACCAGTGAGACGTTCAGATCTCATTAAAGAAACTCGTAGATATTTTGGATGTATACTCAGTGCTATAAGGAAAGGTTGGAATGCTAATTTGAAACGTAGATATCCTATCTATTTTTCAAAGCGGGATGAGCTATCTACTACTTCTGATGGTATTCTGTATTTAAATGATTGTGTTGTCATTCCTCCTTCATTGAGTAAATCTGTTCTTGAAGATCTTCATAGTGGTCATTTAGGTGTTGAGAAAATGAGGTCCTTGGCAAGGCTCACATGCTGGTGGCCAGAGATCAATGCAGATATATGTCGTACGGCTAACAATTGTGAGAAATGTCATCAGTTGAAAAATCATCCTTCGAAGTGGGTGCCATGGCCAGTGTCGTCTGAGGCCTGGCAGAGGATTCATGCTGACTATTGTGGACCATTTCTTGGTAAATACTACGCACTAGTAGTCATTGATTCTTTTTCAAAGTGGCCTGAAGTTTTTTTCACAACTTCACCAAATTCTGATTTCACAATACAAGCATTAAGAAAGGTGTTTAGTCGAGAAGGTGTTCCCTTGGTGTTGGTGACTGATAATGGCTCACATTTTGCTGCAGATACAGTCACTACATGGTTGAACGGTATAAGGTGCAAACATCTGTTTACTGCTCCCAGACATCCGTGTTCTAATGGTCAGGCAGAGAATTTTGTTAGGACATTAAAGACTGCTATTGGTTCTATAGCCCTCTCAACATTTAATGAGCTGGAGAGGGGAGAAGATACCTTTCTATAGCAGTATAGATATGCCAGACATTCGGTGACGAAGGAGACTCCAGCGAGGCTATTGAAAGGAAGAATTCCTTGGTCAAATATGAGATGTTTGGAGTCTGCAGGAGATACAAAATATCAAGGAAATGATCTTCAACCATCTACGGGTATTGTTCTGAAGAATGTCGGAAAATCGATGGTGCGAATTCTAGACATCGATGACTTAAGTACACACAGCCGACATGTAAATCAAATACAATTTCAGGAACCAGATGAGTCAGTTCCAATTTCAATTGTTAATTCTAATGCTAATGAGCATATTCTAGGTAATATAGAATCCTTATCCAATACAATGTCAGACAGACTCGGAATGAATTCGAGAAGACGACGTACGATTGATTACAAACACCTAGACTCCAATTTAAGCTGTGACGGATGTGGTGTTTGAATGAACTAATGATACCTTTATACTTGTTGAATGCTCGATTTTGAATTCCAAATACAATACATTCGTTTGTGCTTGTGTCTCACTTTTCATTCAATTGCGTTATTTCTGTGACTCTTAGTTCGTGCTATAATTCAAAACATTATATATAGTCAATATCACACAGAATTCCTATGACGGATTCAACTGCAAAATCGTGCATGGAGGGCAATTGACAGACTCGTTCGAAGTAAAGTCCGGCGTTAAGCAAGGTTGCTTTCTCTCACCCTTTCGCTTTCTCCTGGTGATCGACCGGATCATGAAGACGTCAACATCTGGGAGGAAGCATGGGATACGTGGACAGCTAGGATGCAGTTGGACGATCTGGACTTTGCAGGTGATCTGGCCCTTCTATCGCACACGAAACAACAAATGCAGGAGAAAACGAACAGTGTGGCATCAGCCTCAGTAGCAGTAGGTCTCAATATACACAAAGGGAAAAGCAGGATTCTCCGATACAACACAATATACACCAATCAAATCACAATTGACGGGGAAGATTTGGAAGACGTAAAAACCTCTACATATTTGGGCAGCATCATTGATGAACAGGATGGATCTGATGCAGATGTGAAGGCGCGGATCAGCAAAGCGAGAGTAGCATATTTACAACTGAAGAACACCTGAAACTCAAAGTAACTGTCAACCAACACCAACATCAGGATTTTCAATACAAATGTCAAGACAGTTGTACTGTATGCGGAAGAAACTTGGAGAACTACGAATGCTATCATCCAGAAAATACAGGTTTTTATTAACAGTTGTCTATGCAAAATACTTCAGATCCGTTGGTCGAACACTATTAGCTACAACCTACTGTGGGGAAGAACAAACCAGATCCCAGCGGAGGAAGAAATCAGGAAGAAGCGCTGCAAGTGGATAGGACACGCATTGAGGAAAGCACCCAACTGCGTCACAAGACAGGCTCCTACATGGAATCCTCAAGGCCAAAGGAAAAGAGGAAGACCAAAAAACACATTACGCCGAGAAATGGAGATAGACATGAGAGAAATGAACAAGAATTGGATGGAATTAGAAAAGAAGGCCCAGAACAGAGTGGGTTGGAGAATGCTGGATGGCGGCCTATGCTCTATTAGGAGTAACAGGCGTAAGTAAGTAAGTAAGTAAGTAAGTAAGTAAGTAAGTAAGTAAGTAAGTAAGTAAGTAAGTAAGTAAGTAAGTAAGTAAGTAAGTAAGTATAACTGTGTTGTTTGAATGGACACTGTTGGACAGACGCAGGATGAACTTAAGAAAAAGAAGTACAGTCGATTACAGACACTAAGACTCTAATTTCAGCTGTTGCGGATGTGGTGTTTGAATGAATTAATAATTACTTTGTACTTGTTGAATGCTCGATTTTGAATACCAAATACAGTACTTCCGTTCGTGCCTGTCTAGTACTTTTTGGTCAAATTGCGTTATTCCTGGGATTCCTAGTTTGTACTATAATTCAAATACTCCTAATTATTACAATGACATATAGAAATCGCAATTAATGAAGACTTTCATAGCCTCATTCCAAACTATTACTGAACAAGCGCTTAGCCCACGGTTACATCATGCTGCAATTATAAGTTATTTTCATATGTATTTTTATTCTATTCTTCATTTTGTTATTCATTTAGCGATACATACATGAACGTTTATTCTTGTTCTGTGTTCACAAATACGCCTATTAAACTATTTACATACTTCACTTAACCTTCATTTCTGTTCCCCATTTTCTCCCTTTCCTTCTTTAAAGTCAATTCAATATTCATCTCAGTTATGCAGAACCTGTTTTTTTTTAAAGTGGCAAATATTGTGCTTACATTATTGAAAGTTATCTATTATTGCACTTCTGAAGAAAGCCGAAGTGGTTACTTCACAACACTTATGTACCTGTAGTGACCTACGTGATTAGTATAATGGAAACACTTATTATTATAACCAACTATACTAGTGGTTGTTTTACTGTACCTGTTTGTTTAAGCGTACCAAAACACTCACTCCACCGTTGTTTGTGACCTTGCGCGAACTCTTGTGCACTCAGTAGTCTCACTTGTAGACTTTGGCACGATCTCGGTATTATGTAGATACAACGAAACCGCAAACAAATGCATCTTACTACAACCTTCAACTGCCTTCTGATATTTGGCCTACGGAGGGGCCTAACTGTAACCAGCACGTAGTCTTCCTTTGGTGGTGATCATAGTCAACCGCGAATCGACGCCTACTACATGTGAATAATAACAACTAATTGTTTTCCCCTAGCTAGACGCAACAAGATTGTTTGAGCGTGTTGTCAAATCTTGAAATTCGTCTCTGTAGTTGAAACCACAGCCTTGAAAATCTTCGAGGAGAAATATGAATACTTAAATAATCGGAAATGTATCTCATGCTAATTTGCTGATACTTTCATTTCTATGTTTGTTCTTTATACCTAAGCTTCTAGTTGGATATATCACTGCTAATTGTTACGGGAGAACTGTGGACATTTGGCTGATTAAAACCTTTTTATTGTACATCAATAATTTTACTGTATTTGGATGTATTTGGTTTACGTAACCTTTGAACATGTTTGTTTATATCGCTCTTTTCGGACACTTTGGTTTCTCTTTGTCATTGATTTGGTACTTGGGAGTTTTTGCTTCGGGAACCTACAAAATTGAAGGTTTGTTTTGTAATTGTTATAATTATTGTTATTAGAACTGTTAGGATAGTCGGAAAAATATACCAATAATTATTGTGTTAAGTCTATGGTGGCCTTGGACCTTAAATGTACATTTCCTATTGGTCGATGTTTACTTCACTTGTTAAATATTTTGTAAATGTTGTTTCCTATTTTATGGTACGATGTGGTATGCTTGATTGGTATATAAACAAAGTATGTTTGAAATATAATGATTCATAACTCAGAGGGTGTGACTTGTGTTCTTGACTCAACTGGCTAGGACAGACAGCGAAGCAGGGCCAATCAGGGCACTAGGTCGTCCATTACATGTTTTCCGTGTCCACTGTAATCGATCGATAATAACGCTGCTTTATCATAACCTGCAGTCACACCCGTTACAACAAGAACGACATTTGGGTCGACTATTTGTAAATCGCGAATAAACTTTGGTATCTAAATCGGAATTTGATTCCATTGTTAATTTGGGTTTGTGAATTGCAAATAGATTGACATACCGTACTTCAATAAAGGGAACGAGCAAAACTTGGACGTGGCACTAATAGACACAGAGTTCTTCTATTCAATCCACACTCATTGAAATCATGTTTATAAGAGGCGGAACACGAAATCAATTTGAGGTCTAAAATTGGAATCGTATGAAGTATCTCAGGTGTGGATTATAACATCCCAAGCACTTAAAACCCACTTGAATACTTGAATAAACTCAGTCCAAACATAAACCTTAGGGCAACATCCAGGTTAGCCTCACCCAAATGTATGGAGAGCTTGTAGAATTATGGTCTACTATGATATTAGAACTGTTCTTATAATAGAACTAATCCTAAAATTGTAGATTCGTCATGATATAACTGCCTAATCTATAAGATCTCAAGTGGAAGTCACATCATCGTCTACACCAAATCACTGTATCGTAGCAATTACTAATACATGATGGAGAAAGAGCTTAGGCTAGAGAAAGAGCAAGATATTTGAGATGAATAAAAGATATAAGGTAACATTCGGTAGGGACCACGCCTGCATGGCCGAGCCATGCCATCCGATCGACTTCAATTCATCCAATTCCTTCTTCCCGCCCTCTTCATCGTTGGGTTTTGTTAAATGCTAAATGCCTAATTCCCACATTGTCTCATATTAGGGATCAATGCCACTACAAGCTAACATATCACCGATTAAGGAATGTGCTGCGAAAACAGCCTGGTCAGTAGACGTGAGCTCATCAGTTGAAAAGGCATGGTCTATAATAAAGGTAACCTTAATTTAGTTACGTCCCCAATTATACCATGCTTTGTCTCACGTAGACCAAATAACTGTCCACTGTGGATAACTAAACAAGTCGAGAAACTTCTTAGACATGGTAGAAGACATTGGAATATGATCATATCTACTGACCTAGAACAGTACAGACCCAGTTATTGTAATACTAGAAATGCTTGTAAAGCGTTAAAAGTAAGACTAGAGAGTTGTATGAAAAACAATTGGATAGAAATTACAAAAATAGTCCGAAACGGTTATTCTCAGAGGAGTGATGAGATCCCATTACATTTTATACAAGAAAACCCGTAAATACTGGCAAGAGAGGATGCCGAAAAATCTTAAGCTTTATTGAAATATTTCAGTAAGGTGTTTTTCACTTCCAATGAGAAATGAACAACTATCGATCGCGACCAGGGAGGCTTGTCGATGGAGCCCGTACTTATTGAGAAAGGAATTATCTTGAAAATTACTTCAGATAAGTCCAGCGATCCTGTTGATATTCATCCCAGGATTATGAAAGCCCTGTCAGATGTAATTGTTGAACCTATGGTCTTACTGTGGCAGTCCAGACTGCTTAAAGTCTGGAAAGAACCAATGGTTAGTCGGATGTATAAGACAGGGAGCAGTGACTTAGTAACTATCGGCCCGTTATTATAACCAGTACAGTTGTCAAACTAATGGTAAAATTATTCCGATTGCGGTCACAAACTATGTGGAAGGGCATAATCTTTTATCCTGTGTTATGTCCCAGTACGAATAATTTTGGGGTCCATTTTTGGATCAATACTATGCTTATGTTTTTATCGTATAAATGTTAAATAAATAAACTATTCATACTCATGTCCCTCTTATTATGAGCATTATTTTGACCTATGGACTATTATTATACGATTTACCATTCTTCACTTATGCCGTGTCTACTAATTACTACCTCCCTCATTTATAGCCACATTTGGCTAATTCTTGTACAAACGTTGTTTCCTATTTTATGGTACGATGTGTTCTGTTTGATTGATATATAAACTCTGTATGTTTGAAATGAGTGATTCATATTGCTGAGGCTGAGATTGGTGTCACGGATTTAACTAGCTGGGCTAGGCAGAAAGCAGGACCGATAAGTACTCTAGACTGCTCGTACAGGTTTTATGCGTCATTGGTGCGATCGATAATTCAAACTTACTTACTTACTTACTTACGCCTGTTACTCCTAATAGAGCATAGGCCGCCATCCAGCATTCTCCAACCCACTCTGTTCTGGGCCTTCTTTTCTAATTCCATCCAATTCTTGTTCATTTCTCTCATGTCTATCTCCATTTCTCGGCGTAATGTGTTTTTTGGTCTTCCTCTTTTCCTTTGGCCTTGAGGATTCCATGTAGGAGCCTGTCTTGTGACGCAGTTGGGTGCTTTCCTCAATGCGTGTCCTATCCACTTGCAGCGCTTCTTCCTGATTTCTTCCTCCGCTGGGATCTGGTTTGTTCTTCCCCACAGTAGGTTGTAGCTAATAGTGTTCGACCAACGGATCTGAAGTATTTTGCATAGACAACTGTTAATAAAAACCTGTATTTTCTGGATGATAGCATTCGTAGTTCTCCAAGTTTCTTCCGCATACAGTACAACTGTCTTGACATTTGTATTGAAAATCCTGATGTTGGTGTTGGTTGACAGTTACTTTGAGTTCCAGGTGTTCTTCAGTTGTAAATATGCTACTCTCGCTTTGCTGATCCGCGCCTTCACATCTGCATCAGATCCATCCTGTTCATCAATGATGCTGCCCAAATATGTAGAGGTTTTTACGTCTTCCAAATCTTCCCCGTCAATTGTGATTTGATTGGTGTATATTGTGTTGTATCGGAGAATCCTGCTTTTCCCTTTGTGTATATTGAGACCTACTGCTACTGAGGCTGATGCCACACTGTTCGTTTTCTCCTGCATTTGTTGTTTCGTGTGCGATAGAAGGGCCAGATCACCTGCAAAGTCCAGATCGTCCAACTGCATCCTAGCTGTCCACGTATCCCATGCTTCCTCCCAGATGTTGACGTCTTCATGATCCGGTCGATCACCAGGAGAAAGCGAAAGGGTGAGAGAAAGCAACCTTGCTTAACGCCGGACTTTACTTCGAACGAGTCTGTCAATTGCCCTCCATGCACGATTTTGCAGTTGAATCCGTCATAGGAATTCTGTGTGATATTGACTATATATAATGTTTTGAATTATAGCACGAACTAAGAGTCACAGAAATAACGCAATTGAATGAAAAGTGAGACACAAGCACAAACGAATGTATTGTATTTGGAATTCAAAATCGAGCATTCAACAAGTATAAAGGTATCATTAGTTCATTCAAACACCACATCCGTCACAGCTTAAATTGGAGTCTAGGTGTTTGTAATCAATCGTACGTCGTCTTCTCGAATTCATTCCGAGTCTGTCTGACATTGTATTGGATAAGGATTCTATATTACCTAGAATATGCTCATTAGCATTAGAATTAACAATTGAAATTGGAACTGACTCATCTGGTTCCTGAAATTGTATTTGATTTACATGTCGGCTGTGTGTACTTAAGTCATCGATGTCTAGAATTCGCACCATCGATTTTCGCAGTTTAATCCGTCATAGGAATTCTGTATGATATTGATTATTTTCTCAGGCACGGCGTAGTATCGGAGAAGCTTCCGTAGTGTTGTCCTGTCCACGATATCAAATGCCTTTTCATAGTTCTGATGCTCCTCTTCACTTGTTTGTTTACTTCTGTGTATTCAGCTTGTGCTTTGGCTTTTTCTGCTCTTGTTCGACTGGTATTGATTGCTGCTTTCTTGTTACTCCTCTCTTGAATCTTATCCAGTGTATCAACAGTGATGCATTCCTTGTGATGATGCTTCTTGTGACCCAGGACCTCATGACATGTTGTAGTGATTGCCTCTGTGATCCCCTTCCAGTTGCTCTCCACAGCAGTTCCTTCTCCATTGAGTAGATCATGAAAGGCCTGGAACTTGTTGCTGAGAACTATCTTGAATTTGTTGAGTTTGTCAGTATCCCGAAGAAAAGCCGTATTGAACTTTTGTGATATTATCCGCCCCGTTGTTCAGTGCTTCTTGAGTTTCAATTTCATCTTGGCGACCAGCAAGTGATGACCTGATGCTATATCAGCTCCTCTCTTGGCTCGCACATCTTCCATCGTCCTCCTGAACTTTTTGTTGATGCAGATATGGTCGATTTGGTTTTGCGTGGTGTAATCCGGTGAAGTCCATGTGGTTTTGTGAATGCGTTTATGTGTGAATATTGTGCCACCTACGACCAGTTTATTGAAGGCACATAGATTTGCAAATCTCTCACCATTTTCGTTCCTTTCTCCCAGTCCGTGTCGTCTCATGATGTCTTCATATCCAGTGTCGTCCGTTCCAACCTTGGCGTTGAAATCTCCCATCAGAATGGTCAAGTCCATCGTTGGGCACTTCTCGATGATTGACTGCAGCCTATTGTAGAATTGATCTTTAGCGTGTTCATTGTAGTTGTTGGTAGGCGCATAGCATTGGATGATGTTCATTGAAATGCCCTCTTTCTTTGTTTTGAACGAGGCTTTGATGATCCTTGGTCCATGAGATTCCCATTCTATAAGTGCATTTTGCGCTTGTTTAGACAGCATCAATGCAACTCCTTGTATATGTGTGGCATTTTCTTCTTCATGGCCGGAGTATAACAGAAGCTCTCCTGAAGTTAGTCGTTGTTGCCCAACTTGCGTCCAATGTGTTCCACTGATCTCAAGTACCTCTAGGTTGTATCTCCTCATTTCTGCAGCAATTTGGAAAGCTCTCCCGGTGTCCCACATTGTACAAACATTCCATGTACCTAAATAAATGGTCGCTCTGGTTGTCAGAAGGGGTATCGGCCTCGTAACTTCCGAAGGAATTCGGCTTTCATCATGAGGCGTCATAGTTCTTCTAAAAGAAGACCTTCTGACTCCCAGGGCAGAGTTTAGAAGGTTTGAATAATTTTTTCTGATTAGCGTTTTTTAGCGAGTTAGTTTCCTACGGGATGTGGTCGCTAACCCCATGCCCAACCCTCCTCCTTTATTCGGGCTTGGGACCGGCAGTAGCCCCCGGAGGGACTCCAGGCAGAGTAGCTATATATATATGTCGATGATAAAATGAATCTAATAAGGTAATTTATTCAAGTGTAATATAAGATAATTTGTTTTGAGTTATAGACTTTGGATGTTTAGGAATAAAATATGTTTAGAAGTAAAAGAAGTAATGAAAAGAATGTCATGAGGTATATCCTGGAGTTCTAGTGAGAAACCGTAACCAGTAGGGTTCAACCGAGTCTGTTTTGAGGTTGTAACTCACTGATGACAATGTGTCACTCAATTACGTGGATTAGTTTAAGTTAGGCATTAAAACCGTTGGATGCCAGCTAGCTCAGTGGTCTTGAGGTTAAGCGTTCGCATACGAGACTGATACGTCTTGGGTTCGAATCTCGCGGGGCGGGATAGAGGATGTTCACTGCTGAGGAGTCCCGCAATAGAACGAAACAGCCGTCCAGTGCTTCCACGTTTTCCGTGGTGATTTAGCTTCTTTTGACTCATGATCTCAACTACTGAATAATATCTAATGTGTCAAGGGATCAATCATGATAATAATAACAGCAGTAATCATAAATATGAACATAAGTAGAGTTCAGATATTAAAATGAATAGAAAGAAAAGAAAAAAAACGAGAAACGTTTTAATGATTATACTCTGCTTTTCAGTCATTCATATAGATGACGTAACTTGTTTACATATATCATTGTTAAACACATTGATATTCAATAGGTGATACAATCCATCTCTGGAAAGAAAATAATCAAAGAGTTTTCTGAATCGGGCAGTAGTTTAATTGCAGCAGAGGTTTGCTGGTAGTCTGTTTCACAAAAATGAGAAGCGAATCAGGCAAAAAATTTGAAGTAAGTTTTCGGAATCGTTAGAATATTTTCGTTATTGCATAGGTTGTGGGATGATATCATAGAGTACGAAGGGGTGGATGCCGAAGAACAAGAAATACAGTCTATTAGCTGGTTGATAAAGACAAGGTTTAATTTGATACACCTGATCCAAAGAGGTTCTAAATTGAGTTGTTGACATCATTTGTGATAATAATCGTTGTAGGAATACTCCAAAAATGCTTTAATGACACTTATTTAAACATCTTCAACTTAAATCAGGTCATTATGCTTGCAATTACAATTAACTAAAGTATCATATTCAAGAATGGATAATATACATTAATTGTATGGCAATAATCTAGATTGGATATTATTGAAGTTTACCGTTATGAATCCAATGAGCTTTCTTCCTTACTTGAGACGCGATGTGCTCAGAATAGTTCACACTTTTGCTCTATCTCAAACCCAAGTCACGAACAGTGATGAGAGGTTTCAGTGTATGTTTGTGCATAGCCAAATTTAGGATAAGGCAACAGCCAATGTGAATAAATCCACTTTAGTCAACATTCAGTGTCCGATTCCACGACACAATCCACTCGTATGATTTGTTCTTTTCCTATGGATTACAGCTGAAATACACTTTGTTTTGTGGGGGAAGAGGATGATTAAACTACTTACAGGTTACAGGAGAAAAGGAAGGGTTTACCATAATGAAAGATGTAATACACGTCATTAAAAAAGCCTCCTTACAGAAGGATAACATATGTATCGAAAATTTATCACGATCTGTCTATCAAATAATATACTGCATGGAAATCGTCTCCCTCTAGCCTTGAGCCATGATACGATGGGCTAACTAGTTCACCTCTCAGACTAAAAATACAACAGTCCAAATTGGCACCGACAGTAATGATCAGAGAGGCAAAAACTACTCTATTACCACGTTGGTTGACCAAGCAAAAGAGTGGCAACGAAGATGAAACAATGTTCTCACAAAATAGCTCACGTTGTTCGTCATCAACTTCAACTTCAACTATTTATTGACATCAATCAACATTGACAGATAGTAACAATGTTATATGTTTGTGCTGAAAAATCACTACTTATTAGGAAATGTAATGTTCAAGAGTGGTTACAATGATGTAGTACAATGATCGATCCACTATTTTTTTATGGTTCGACAACATGAAATCAATGAATTAAGACCGATGGCAACAACTATCCAGAAGAAGTTGCTTTTCTTGAAGTCACAGTTCAAAATCAACGTCGTCGATGAAATAATAACACAAAATGAAAAAGAGCAATTCATGAAATATTTAAGACAATCAAACTGAATGGAGTATTCTACAATCGTCCGACAATATAAACCACCAATTAAAACAGACTAAACTAATTCACAGCATCTATGTGTATTTATCAATTCAACTGCATCTACAGAGACAGATATGCTCAATTCATTCTGATGTCTATCAGGTCACAACTCAACACAGAATCTGTGTCGTTAGATATCGATCTGGTGAAATCGCCTTACCAATAACAGCACTAAATGCATCGGTGACGGTTGGCTTAAGAAACTTCTGATTTATAACCAGAGAAATTACTGACGTCAATAAAATAAGATTTTATCGTCTCTGTATTATAGCGTGTTGTACTGGATTGGCATCGGAATTTTCGTCAGTGATGACAGCCCTGTCGAATACATTCACCTATCAGCCAACATTTCGGAAGCTCACCATCTCTTTTACACAACATACAACATACGTATTGTTCTACAACCACTAAGTTCAACACATTATGTGAACGTGTTTCAATCAGAATGTGTTAACCGATACATTGAAACTGACTGTTCAGGAAACAAACACCAAAATCGTTGAATGTATATTGTGTAATGAGTCTGTCGGTAGGTAGTATTTACAATCTAGAAAAGTCGCGAACTTTCTCGTTATCTTCAAAATAATCGCACGACGAGTTACATACAACAAGGCCGAGTAAATGGACCAATGTTATTATTATTAATATTATTATTACTAATTGAAATAATATTACTATTATTATTATTAATAATTTTATTACTAGTAATAATACGATCAATAATTTCAATATTGCCACTATAATTAATAGTAATACTAGCACTAGCACTACTACTACTACTACAAATAAGACCACTGCAACAACAAATACTACTACCACTACTACTACGACGACTACTTCTACTGTGGTATGTGCTGGTGAAGTCGATAGATACAAGTAGTATGTATGATTAATTGAAAGTGAAATACCTGGCGGCAGAAGGTTAAGAAGAGAGAAGAAAAGAGAACGAGAACAGTGAATGATTCGTGCGGGAACGAAAGTTCAACCAAGTGTGAGACGATTGATTGACTTCCTGCAAACGAAGTATTTATTGTATGGTTCTCAGATTTTATTAGGTGATTTATCTTCAGATAAATTTAGTTATATCTATTAGTGTTCTCGTTTATCACATTACTACTACTACTACTATTAGTCCGACAACTACTACTATTAATAATACTACTAATATTACTACTATCAGTAATTCTAATACTACTAATGCTAATACGACTACTGATAATACAACCACCACTACAAGGACAACAAGCATTACAAAATCAAAAACAACTACTACTATTAATAGAATTACTACTAACACTAATGCTACCTCTACTACTACTGAAATACATTTCAATTCGAATCGTCTAATTACATATTGTGCATTCTATTTGTTCATGTCGGGCGAATGCTGTTTCCACACAAGTTCACACAATATGGTGGAACACATCCTAAACAAATGGATCATCTGCAACACTTCGGAATCGCTAGACTCATGGAAAATATTTCACTTCATACTGATTAGAAATCACTATTCAAATATGTGATGCATAAACATCGGTCAAATACTAAAATACACATGTAGTGGAAGCACTAGTGTTGAGGAATTGTTTACCTGGAAACATGAGATTTCAAGGATATAATTTGTTTGTAAATCATCTTACATTTACATTGTTCACTCCAGTTCAAGGATTGAACTAGTGAAAATCGTAGATTAGTGAATACATAAATTGAACGTGGTCCACATATAATCTTTTCAAAGGAATAACACACAGAGAGAGAGAGAGAGAGAGAAACTGGATTCCACCGTCAATCACCATATGAAAACGATGAGTTACAACGTAGGTCATCATAACAATAAAAAAGCAATTCTGATTGACAATGCTGTGTATCATCGTCAATTTGATGTATTCTGTAAGTAAACACTATAAAATTATACAAATCTGTTTTAGTTCAGATAATTGAGTAATTAGTTCTTTTATAATTAGATGTAGAATATGTCAGTTGAATGATAACATTCTATGAAGTGTGAGATAATTGATTAAGCAATAGTGCTATCACACATATTACTGTCAGCAGAACTACACCATTGTACAAATCTGTATTAGTTCTACTATTTGAAAGATTGATGTTGTGTGTGAAAATTGAATAATATGAGTATTATTGCTTAATCAATTATCTCACACTTCATAGAATGTTATCATTCAACTGACATATTCTACATCTAATTATAAAAGAACTAATTACTCAATTATCTGAACTAAAACAGATTTGTATAATTTTATAGTGTTTACTTACAGAATACATCAAATTGACGATGATACACAGCATTGTCAATCAGAATTGCTTTTTTATTGTTATGATGACCTACGTTGTAACTCATCGTTTTCATATGGTGATTGACGGTGGAATCCAGTTTCTCTCTCTCTCTCTCTCTGTGTGTTATTCCTTTGAAAAGATTATATGTGGACCACGTTCAATTTATGTATTCACTAATCTACGATTTTCACTAGTTCAATCCTTGAACTGGAGTGAACAATGTAAATGTAAGATGATTTACAAACAAATTATATCCTTGAAATCTCATGTTTCCAGGTAAACAATTCCTCAACACTAGTGCTTCCACTACATGTGTATTTTAGTATTTGACCGATGTTTATGCATCACATATTTGAATAGTGATTTCTAATCAGTATGAAGTGAAATATTTTCCATGAGTCTAGCGATTCCGAAGTGTTGCAGATGATCCATTTGTTTAGGATGTGTTCCACCATATTGTGTGAACTTGTGTGGAAACAGCATTCGCCCGACATGAACAAATAGAATGCACAATATGTAATTAGACGATTCGAATTGAAATGTATTTCAGTAGTAGTAGAGGTAGCATTAGTGTTAGTAGTAATTCTATTAATAGTAGTAGTTGTTTTTGATTTTGTAATGCTTGTTGTCCTTGTAGTGGTGGTTGTATTATCAGTAGTCGTATTAGCATTAGTAGTATTAGAATTACTGATAGTAGTAATATTAGTAGTATTATTAATAGTAGTAGTTGTCGGACTAATAGTAGTAGTAGTAGTAATGTGATAAACGAGAACACTAATAGATATAACTAAATTTATCTGAAGATAAATCACCTAATAAAATCTGAGAACCATACAATAAATACTTCGTTTGCAGGAAGTCAATCAATCGTCTCACACTTGGTTGAACTTTCGTTCCCGCACGAATCATTCACTGTTCTCGTTCTCTTTTCTTCTCTCTTCTTAACCTTCTGCCGCCAGGTATTTCACTTTCAATTAATCATACATACTACTTGTATCTATCGACTTCACCAGCACATACCACAGTAGAAGTAGTCGTCGTAGTAGTAGTGGTAGTAGTATTTGTTGTTGCAGTGGTCTTATTTGTAGTAGTAGTAGTAGTGCTAGTGCTAGTATTACTATTAATTATAGTGGCAATATTGAAATTATTGATCGTATTATTACTAGTAATAAAATTATTAATAATAATAATAGTAATATTATTTCAATTAGTAATAATAATATTAATAATAATAACATTGGTCCATTTACTCGGCCTTGTTGTATGTAACTCGTCGTGCGATTATTTTGAAGATAACGAGAAAGTTCGCGACTTTTCTAGATTGTAAATACTACCTACCGACAGACTCATTACACAATATACATTCAACGATTTTGGTGTTTGTTTCCTGAACAGTCAGTTTCAATGTATCGGTTAACACATTCTGATTGAAACACGTTCACATAATGTGTTGAACTTAGTGGTTGTAGAACAATACGTATGTTGTATGTTGTGTAAAAGAGATGGTGAGCTTCCGAAATGTTGGCTGATAGGTGAATGTATTCGACAGGGCTGTCATCACTGACGAAAATTCCGATGCCAATCCAGTACAACACGCTATAATACAGAGACGATAAAATCTTATTTTATTGACGTCAGTAATTTCTCTGGTTATAAATCAGAAGTTTCTTAAGCCAACCGTCACCGATGCATTTAGTGCTGTTATTGGTAAGGCGATTTCACCAGATCGATATCTAACGACACAGATTCTGTGTTGAGTTGTGACCTGATAGACATCAGAATGAATTGAGCATATCTGTCTCTGTAGATGCAGTTGAATTGATAAATACACATAGATGCTGTGAATTAGTTTAGTCTGTTTTAATTGGTGGTTTATATTGTCGGACGATTGTAGAATACTCCATTCAGTTTGATTGTCTTAAATATTTCATGAATTGCTCTTTTTCATTTTGTGTTATTATTTCATCGACGACGTTGATTTTGAACTGTGACTTCAAGAAAAGCAACTTCTTCTGGATAGTTGTTGCCATCGGTCTTAATTCATTGATTTCATGTTGTCGAACCATAAAAAAATAGTGGATCGATCATTGTACTACATCATTGTAACCACTCTTGAACATTACATTTCCTAATAAGTAGTGATTTTTCAGCACAAACATATAACATTGTTACTATCTGTCAATGTTGATTGATGTCAATAAATAGTTGAAGTTGAAGTTGATGACGAACAACGTGAGCTATTTTGTGAGAACATTGTTTCATCTTCGTTGCCACTCTTTCGCTTGGTCAACCAACGTGGTAATAGAGTAGTTTTTGCCTCTCTGATCATTACTGTCGGTGCCAATTTGGACTGTTGTATTTTTAGTCTGAGAGGTGAACTAGTTAGCCCATCGTATCATGGCTCAAGGCTAGAGGGAGACGATTTCCATGCAGTATATTATTTGATAGACAGATCGTGATAAATTTTCGATACATATGTTATCCTTCTGTAAGGAGGCTTTTTTAATGACGTGTATTACATCTTTCATTATGGTAAACCCTTCCTTTTCTCCTGTAACCTGTAAGTAGTTTAATCATCCTCTTCCCCCACAAAACAAAGTGTATTTCAGCTGTAATCCATAGGAAAAGAACAAATCATACGAGTGGATTGTGTCGTGGAATCGGACACTGAATGTTGACTAAAGTGGATTTATTCACATTGGCTGTTGCCTTATCCTAAATTTGGCTATGCACAAACATACACTGAAACCTCTCATCACTGTTCGTGACTTGGGTTTGAGATAGAGCAAAAGTGTGAACTATTCTGAGCACATCGCGTCTCAAGTAAGGAAGAAAGCTCATTGGATTCATAACGGTAAACTTCAATAATATCCAATCTAGATTATTGCCATACAATTAATGTATATTATCCATTCTTGAATATGATACTTTAGTTAATTGTAATTGCAAGCATAATGACCTGATTTAAGTTGAAGATGTTTAAATAAGTGTCATTAAAGCATTTTTGGAGTATTCCTACAACGATTATTATCACAAATGATGTCAACAACTCAATTTAGAACCTCTTTGGATCAGGTGTATCAAATTAAACCTTGTCTTTATCAACCAGCTAATAGACTGTATTTCTTGTTCTTCGGCATCCACCCCTTCGTACTCTATGATATCATCCCACAACCTATGCAATAACGAAAATATTCTAACGATTCCGAAAACTTACATTGACCTACGTCAGGTTTCTTTTTCGTTATTCGCTACTCACTTATAACAAGTTTGTGTTTTACGGATTGCGCTTACAGTCTCCATGCACAATCCTCCTCCTTTAACTTGTTTTGGGACTGGCATTAACTCTAGGAAAACTACATGCAGAGTTATATTGCATCTAGATTTGTAGAGTCCAATCAACACCAAAAAGGACTGGACAGACATTGAATTGATAATTACACAGTGATCTGTCAGTTGAAATGCTACAGGTTCCTAAATTATTCCGCAATCTAAGTTTAATCAGCTCGAGTTAATCTCTATAATCCTTTGAACTAAATTTCGTTTTCAATTTACTTGATATTTTCTGTTTGAATCTTCCCATTGTTCCGTCTTTTATTGACTGACGAGTCCCGAATAGGACAAAACGCGCGTCCTGGATTCCACTGCCATCGGATATCCATCTTTGCATATAATGCTTTTGAATTAACGCTATATCGAGGCAATACGCACAGTATGTACATATACCAATAAGAAACTGATCAGTTGCAGTCCTTAAAATCGGTGAGAAGATTGAAGTAAACAATATCAAGTGAATTTAAAACTTCGCCTCATCGCGCAAGCAAGCGACTATCAGGACACAGTAGCTAAGTGGATAACGCGATGGTGTTTAAAGCGAACGGTACTGAGTTTGAGCCCTAGAATGAACATCAACTATGGGCTGTAGCTACATCCAACTGACGTGTCCAAAATACGACGAAACGCCTGTCAAACTGGATTCCATTGTTAGCTACTATTGATGTTTGCATATGAATTTATTTTTAAGTTTCTAATTTTATTTTGTTTATGTGACAATCAGTGTGTCAATAGAGATTGTTCATATACTAATCAAAAGTTCACTGAAATTTCTACTCATCTTTGTCCATACATCAATTACGTTGATTATACATAAAAGATCAGCTTTTGTTGTTGTTGTTGATTGAACTCATATTCAATGTAAACATTGATAATTGACATTTGAGTAAGTCATTTATGATTTGTTTAAATTTTGTATAAATAATAAAATATTCACAATGTTGTATGAACAATAGTGAAACTTATAAAAGATAATAAGTAAGTATCAGTATTCATTATCATTGAACATATATATTATGAATAGATCTTGGTGGGGTTTTGTTCTCTGAGTTGGATGGTTTGGTCTACTTGAAGTTTGTGCTAATGATTCCGTTTAGAAGAACAATGACACCTCTATGACCAAATCATCCAACGCAGAGAACAAAACTCCATGAAAGGTCATCTACCTGAGCTACAAATGTCCACCATGAACAGATCTTTTCAAATGGAATGATCCATATTCTATGAAATTTTAATCTTTATACAAAGATATATGTAGCATCTTTGTTAAAATGTTTATATATTTATTTATTTTGAATAGTCGAGTGGTATTGTGCTTTAGGGTGTTTAATCAAATTGTTAAATTTACTACATTTAATAAGAAAAGAGATGTTGTTGAATGTTATTTGTTAATATAATGTAAAGCGATAATATTTAACGTCCGATTACTGACTTAGTTACTTACTTACTTACTTACCAGCTTACGCCTGTTACTCCCAGTGGAGCATAGACCGTCGACCAACATTCTCCAATCCACTCTGTCCTGGGCCTTCTTTTCTAGTTCTGTCCAATTGTTGTTCATCCTTCTCATGTCTATCTCCCTTTCTCGGCGTAATTTGTTATTTGGTCTTGAGGATTATAAGTGAGGGCTTGTCATGTGACACAGTCGGGTGCTTTCTTTAATGTGTACCCTATCCACTTCCAGTGCTTCTTGCTGATTTCTTCATCCGCTGGGATCTGGTTTGTTCCCTCCCACAGTAGGCTGATAGTGTTTGACCTACACATCCGAAGTATTTTACGTAGTCAACTGTTAATATACACTTGTATCTACTGGATAATGGCTTTCGTAGTTCTTCAAGTTTCTGCCGCATACAGTAGAACTTTATTGACACTTGTATTGAAAATTGTGACTTTGGTGTTGGTTGACAGTTGTCTTGATTTCCAGATATTCTTCAGTGCCGTAAAATGTGCTTGACTTAAATTTCATTCTAGCTTTTCATTAAAATATCCGGAAATGGATGGGTTTAATTATGTTCCAAATTTGGTTACTAAGTTTTACTAGTGTGAGATATTACTTGTAAGCTGTTCAGTATGAGACTCATCTTTTGTATGTAAGAGATTTCTCATTACATAATGGTTGTTTAATATCAAATCCCATTATTACCCATCTCTAGATACTAATCGAATTCTATAAATAGAATCACGATGTGATAAAAAGGCTAAATCACTCATTATCACATAGATTATGTTTATGATTATGGGGTTGTGGAGATTATCAAGTTTTTTATTGAGATCATGAACCGATTGATGTTAGACCATCACTTATAACCTGGAAGCACGGGACTCCTCAAAATTGCACATTCACGATCCCGTCCCGTGAGATTTGAACCGAAGACCCATCAGTCTAGTACGCGAACGCTTAACCTCTAGACCACTGAGCCGGTCGGCATCCAACGGTGTTAATGTCTAACTTCAACTAATTCACAAAATTAAGCGAACGTTTAATATTGTTTTCAGTGAGTTACTATCTCACAACATACTCTATTGAACTCCACTCTTCATTACTTCTCACTAGAACTCTAGGAAATATCTCTTGAAGCCAGTAATTAGGAAGAAAACGGTCGTCCAGTGCTTTCAGGTTTTCCATAGTGGTTTAACTTCAATGGATATAATTATGACTTACATAATGATCAATGTTAAATATGTCACTTTGTTAATGAGATAAATGTGAATATGATGTTTTTTTTACATTGATTACGATTTAGATTTTAACTCAGTAAACTTGAGTAATGAAATATCTGTTCATAAGTATTAATATCAGAAAGGGGGTTTTGTGGATATTATAGTTATTTTAAATACTTATGATCATTAGTAGTCAATTGAACGTAGATCACCATGGAAAACCTGAAAGCATTGGATTAATTTATCCCCTCCCCTCCCCCCTAAAAAAACAAAAAAACAAACAAACAAATAGGATCTGTATTCATAGACTATTAAGATTCACTTTGTTTCATATGTTTGAATTATATAAAATTTATTGTTGAATACTGTAATGTATCCATTAAATAATTGAATCAGTTTCCATCATCATCTTTTTATATATTTGATATTAGAAAATAATTTCTAAAGTTACTTAAACTGTTACTACTTGCACCTAATATTAGTTTATATATATATGGTGTTGGTCAGCCCTAATGGGTTGGTATCGGACAAAATCTCAGCATGGATTCGAAAAGCTCGTTTGGCTTTTGCCAACTTACGTCACCTTTGGCGAAAGGGAGATATCCGTCTATCAATAAAAGGACGAGTATACTGCGCGGCAGTTCATTCTGTTTTACTTTACGGCAGCGAAACATGACCATTAAGAGTGGAAGACACTCGTAAGCTACTAGTATTTGACCACAGATGCCTTAGAAATATTGCTGGTGTCTGTTGGGGTCACCGGGTAAGTAATAGTGAGGTTAGACACAGGGTATTAGGGAATAATGGTAAATCAGTCGATGAGATTCTGTATCTTCATCGACTGAGATGGTTGGGCCACGTGTTGCATATGTCTGAACACCGATTACCACGGCGTGCAATGCTAACCGGCGTTCAGGATGGTTGGAAGAAAGTTAGGAGTGGCCAAAGCAAAACGTGGCATCAGTGCTTGGAGTCAGTAACTTATAGTCTGAGCTATGTTGGTAGATGCAGACTACTTGGTTGGAGTCTGCGTGATTATGGTAATCAATGGTTGGAAACTGTGTGTGACACGGCTCAAAATCGATCACAATGGCGTCGGTGTATACACTCTTTGTCTTCCCTTAAACTAAGAGATTAAAATCACTTCATATCTTTCTTTCTACGAACCAATTCTTTCTTCTTGTACTATATCTCTATATGCAATCTTTCTCCTACATATTACTACCTTTGACCTAACCACTGCTATGAATCCGGTGTTCATCTTGCTGTGCTAATGAGGTATGGCAACCTGGACCGATGCACATATGTGCCTGGTCCTATGTTGTAGCTGACTGACTGACTGATATGGTGTTGGTATACAAGATACAGTGACTCCAAAATTGTCAAAATTCATATTCATATTTTTTTAAATTTATCAAGAATATCTTGTTACTGGTCTTTTGTTTTTGGTGTAACATTGTTGTAATATGTCAGTTTACTGAACAAGTCTTAATAGAAATACGACTGGTTATGATGTATGCTACTGATATCATCAGACCTAAGTAGTATAGTAGTGGATAAGAACACAAGTGGAGATACTTAAACAAACAGCTTTGTAAAATGTGAGAACCATATAGCATATAGTTAATTTGCAAAATATTAATCGATTGTCAAAAACTTTACTGTTTTTTTTGCAAGTATCAGCCTATCGTCTCAGATTCCATTAGTCTTGAATTTTTATAACAATTACTTTCCGTTTCCGTTGTTTCCTTCTCGATCTTCTACTGAAATACATTCTATTTGTGACTATCGTTATATACTACTTATATGAATATAAGTAGCTCACACCACCAATCGAAAGTGAAATGTCTGACGACAGGAAACTTGAGAAAATCGAACAGAAGAGAATGAAAACATATATTGATTAGTATAGAAACGAAGAAACAACAAAGTTTGAGATACTTGATAGATATTTTATAAATGAAGTATTTACTATATAGTTACTAAAATATTCTATAATTGATAATAATACAATTATTCCCACGTTTGTTCTGATTCACTACGAAGTAATTATTTCTATGGTATATGGAAATGAAATATTTATAGAAATATATTTATGATTGAATTTCGTCGTCCATAGATCTTTCATAACAAATTTATCAGCTATAATAATAATAACAGCAGTGGAATATGGTCATGCGATGTTAGAAATTAATTGAAGTTAAATTATATGCGTCATTATACTCCGCCCCAGTAGCAGTAGTCGTAATCGTAGTCGTAGTAATAATAGCTACAGTTCAAATAAGTATTCAAAGGAGTTCTAATAAAGAGTCAATTTAGGTAAATTAGATTAAATAGTGGTTGGAGGTAGTCGACTGGATACTCTGGACCCGGATTTCGTGCTACTTAGTAGTCGTCAGCAAGGTCTACCTGCAATCATGAGGGAACTGATGCTCCCTGGTGGATTACGATGCCGTATCACACAAACTTCAAAGTCACAGACGTTACCATCCAGTGATCAATCAATTGTGATAGTTAAACTAGATTAACTATATCAAATATGATATAATAATCAATTATAAACAATCAAAAAAGATGATCAACCTATCATCATTAATTCTAACATTGAAAGCTTCCATAAATCATAGAAGATTTTAAGTTGCTATTTTAAAACTTGTAAATTATCAAAATTATAAAGTAAAGTATAATGCTATAAGATCTATACAATAACATTTAAGATGGAACTAAAAGTAATTCATTATATAGAATTGGATTATTATTACTATTTCATTAATCTATTATAACATGAATAACTTATCACTTTTATAAATGTATGTACATATACCTTTTCTGTAATTCAATAGAACAGTGAAAAACAATTAATCCTACATTATATCGAAGAGAAGAAAATGAATCTATTTAACATACTTCTATTATTCATAACACAATGTTATGTATTCGAAATGAAACCGTATCAATACGATAATGAAAAACAAATAAGAATGATCAACATAACAACAGTGAATGGTAAGAATTAAATCGATCCCGTGAAAATGGAAACATATAAAGACGTAAGAAAAAATTATAAACCAAAAAAATAACACAAAAAAATTAGCAAAATCAAAAAAAGAAAAAGAGTAATGCTCTAATAAAAAAATCACCATCTGCAAAGCTCCATTATTATATAAACAAGAACGTCAGTAGACATATAATATTGCCGATTACTGCTCGGTCGGTCTGTCTGTCTCTCTCTCTGTCTGTCTGACAGTCTATCCGCCTCACTGTCTTTCTGTCTGTTCGTCTGTTCGTCCACCGTCTGTGTTTCCACCTGACAAACTGTCTGACACACATTGTCTCTCTCTGCACATTCACACTTGACAATTTCACAATCACACAACATTCATTGATCAATCGACACGCACAAGTCAATCTCATTTGATCACTTTCATTGTCCACTGGAATATTCATGTGTGCATTGACCACTTGACTCACGGATTACAATCAATTACCTTGTAGATGGGAATGCAGGAGAAGATAATGAAGAGGTGGAGGAGGAAATTGAAGATGAAAGTAAGTATCGCGGAAATCTTTTGCATCCATGTTTGCTGATATTGTTTTGACTATCTGACACACGTGTGAACCATCAGTCCGCTACAACTACACACAAACACTCTATTTCTCTAACACACTCACACAGACACACACACACATTGCGAAACACAATCACTCACATTCACTGACTCACTCACTCACTCACTAGATTACTCAATTATTAACACAATCACTCACTCAACCACTTCATATCACCTCTATTCTACACATACACACCCATCAAACATCACACATTAAACACATTTCACTATCAAATCAATCATTGCTTCAATCACATTCCTCCACATATAACACATTCCCTCTCCAACTAAACATATAGCCATAGATATATCTATATCTATATATATATGTAAATATATTTATATTTAAATCTACATGAATCCACGACATTCCCTCTTCTCACATCACCATCGCTCACAATCTCCTTCGCCATTCACAACAACGTCGGTCGTCACACAATATTGCCGATTACTGCTCGGTCGGTCTGTCTGTCTCTCTCTCTGTCTGTCTGACAGTCTATCCGCCTCACTGTCTTTCTGTCTGTTCGTCTGTTCGTCCACCGTCTGTGTTTCCACCTGACAAACTGTCTGACACACATTGTCTCTCTCTGCACATTCACACTTGACAATTTCACAATCACACAACATTCATTGATCACTCGACACGCACAAGTCAATCTCATTTGATCACTTTCATTGTCCACTGGAATATTCATGTGTGCATTGACCACTTGACTCACGGTTTTCAATCAATTACCTTGTAGATGGGAATGCAAGAGAAGATAATGAAGAGGTGGAGGAGGAAATTGAAGATGAAAGTAAGTATCGCGTAAATCATTTGCATCAATGTATACTGATATTGTTTTGACTATCTGACACACGTGTGAACCATCAGTCCGCTACAACTACACACAAACACTCTATTTCTCTAACACACTCACACAGACACACACACACATTGCGAAACACAATCACTCACATTCACTGACTCACTCACTCACTCACTAGATTACTCAATTATTAACACAATCACTCACTCAACCACTTCATATCACCTCTATTCTACACATACACACCCATCAAACATCACACATTAAACACATTTCACTATCAAATCAATCATTGCTTCAATCACATTCCTCCACATATAACAAATTCCCTCTCCAACTAAACATAGAGGCATAGATATATCTATATATATATGTAAATATATTTATATTTAAATCTACATGAATCCACGACATTCCCTCTTCTCACATCACCATCGCTCACAATCTCCTTCGCCATTCACAACAACGTCGGTCGTCACACAATATTGCCGATTACTGCTCGGTCGGTCTGTCTGTCTCTCTCTCTGTCTGTCTGACAGTCTATCCGCCTCACTGTCTTTCTGTCTGTTCGTCTGTTCGTCCACCGTCTGTGTTTCCACCTGACAAACTGTCTGACACACATTGTCTCTCTCTGCACATTCACACTTGACAATTTCACAATCACACAACATTCATTGATCACTCGACACGCACAAGTCAATCTCATTTGATCACTTTCATTGTCGACTGGAATATTCATGTGTGCATTGACCACTTGACTCACGGTTTTCAATCAATCACCTTGTAGATGGGAATGCAGGTGACCACAAAGAAGAAGTAACCGAGGAACCTAATGATGGTGGTAAGTGTCACATAAATCATTTGCATCAATGTATACTGATATTGTTTTGACTATCTGACACACGTGTGAACCATCAGTCCGCTACAACTACACACAAACACTCTATTTCTCTAACACACTCACACAGACACACACACACATTGCGAAACACAATCACTCACATTCACTGACTCACTCACTCACTAGATTACTCAATTATTAACACAATCACTCACTCAACCACTTCATATCACCTCTATTCTACACATACACACCCATCAAACATCACACATTAAACACATTTCACTATCAAATCAATCATTGCTTCAATCACATTCCTCCACATATAACACATTCCCTCTCCAACTAAACATATAGCCATAGATATATCTATATATATATGTAAATATATTTATATTTAAATCTACATGAATCCACGACATTCCCTCTTCTCACATCACCATCGCTCACAATCTCCTTCGCCATTCACAACAACGTCGGTCGTCACACAATATTGCCGATTACTGCTCGGTCGGTCTGTCTGTCTCTCTCTCTGTCTGTCTGACAGTCTATCCGCCTCACTGTCTTTCTGTCTGTTCGTCTGTTCGTCCACCGTCTGTGTTTCCACCTGACAAACTGTCTGACACACATTGTCTCTCTCTGCACATTCACACTTGACAATTTCACAATCACACAACATTCATTGATCACTCGACACGCACAAGTCAATCTCATTTGATCACTTTCATTGTCCACTGGAATATTCATGTGTGCATTGACCACTTGACTCACGGTTTTCAATCAATTACCTTGTAGATGGGAATGCAGGAGAAGATAATGAAGAGGTGGAGGAGGAAATTGAAGATGAAAGTAAGTATCGCGTAAATCATTTGCATCAATGTATACTGATATTGTTTTGACTATCTGACACACGTGTGAACCATCAGTCCGCTACAACTACACACAAACACTCTATTTCTCTAACACACTCACACAGACACACACACACACATTGCGAAACACAATCACTCACATTCACTGACTCACTCACTCACTAGATTACTCAATTATTAACACAATCACTCACTCAACCACTTCATATCACCTCTATTCTACACATACACACCCATCAAACATCACACATTAAACACATTTCACTATCAAATCAATCATTGCTTCAATCACATTCCTCCACATATAACACATTCCCTCTCCAACTAAACATATAGCCATAGATATATCTATATATATATGTAAATATATTTATATTTAAATCTACATGAATCCACGACATTCCCTCTTCTCACATCACCATCGCTCACAATCTCCTTCGCCATTCACAACAACGTCGGTCGTCACACAATATTGCCGATTACTGCTCGGTCGGTCTGTCTGTCTCTCTCTCTGTCTGTCTGACAGTCTATCCGCCTCACTGTCTTTCTGTCTGTTCGTCTGTTCGTCCACCGTCTGTGTTTCCACCTGACAAACTGTCTGACACACATTGTCTCTCTCTGCACATTCACACTTGACAATTTCACAATCACACAACATTCATTGATCACTCGACACGCACAAGTCAATCTCATTTGATCACTTTCATTGTCCACTGGAATATTCATGTGTGCATTGACCACTTGACTCACGGTTTTCAATCAATCACCTTGTAGATGGGAATGCAGGTGACCACAAAGAAGAAGTAACCGAGGAACCTAATGATGGTGGTAAGTGTCACATAAATCATTTGCATCAATGTATACTGATATTGTTTTGACTATCTGACACACGTGTGAACCATCAGTCCGCTACAACTACACACAAACACTCTATTTCTCTAACACACTCACACAGACACACACACACATTGCGAAACACAATCACTCACATTCACTGACTCACTCACTCACTCACTAGATTACTCAATTATTAACACAATCACTCACTCAACCACTTCATATCACCTCTATTCTACACATACACACCCATCAAACATCACACATTAAACACATTTCACTATCAAATCAATCATTGCTTCAATCACATTCCTCCACATATAACACATTCCCTCTCCAACTAAACATATAGCCATAGATATATCTATATATATATATGTAAATATATTTATATTTAAATCTACATGAATCCACGACATTCCCTCTTCTCACATCACCATCGCTCACAATCTCCTTCGCCATTCACAACAACGTCGGTCGTCACACAATATTGCCGATTACTGCTCGGTCGGTCTGTCTGTCTCTCTCTCTGTCTGTCTGACAGTCTATCCGCCTCACTGTCTTTCTGTCTGTTCGTCTGTTCGTCCACCGTCTGTGTTTCCACCTGACAAACTGTCTGACACACATTGTCTCTCTCTGCACATTCACACTTGACAATTTCACAATCACACAACATTCATTGATCAATCGACACGCACAAGTCAATCTCATTTGATCACTTTCATTGTCCACTGGAATATTCATGTGTGCATTGACCACTTGACTCACGGTTTTCAATCAATCACCTTGTAGATGGGAATGCAGGAGAAGATAATGAAGAGGTGGAGGAGGAAATTGAAGATGAAGTAAGTATCGCGTAAATCATTTGCATCAATGTATACTGATATTGTTTTGACTATCTGACACACGTGTGAACCATCAGTCCGCTACAACTACACACAAACACTCTATTTCTCTAACACACTCACACAGACACACACACACACATTGCGAAACACAATCACTCACATTCACTGACTCACTCACTCACTAGATTACTCAATTATTAACACAATCACTCACTCAACCACTTCATATCACCTCTATTCTACACATACACACCCATCAAACATCACACATTAAACACATTTCACTATCAAATCAATCATTGCTTCAATCACATTCCTCCACATATAACACATTCCCTCTCCAACTAAACATATAGCCATAGATACATCTATATCTATATATATATATATAGATATATATATATATGTAAATATATTTATATTTAAATCTACATGAATCCACGACATTCCCTCTTCTCACATCACCATCGCTCACAATCTCCTTCGCCATTCACAACAACGTCGGTCGTCACACAATATTGCCGATTACTGCTCGGTCGGTCTGTCTGTCTCTCTCTCTGTCTGTCTGACAGTCTATCCGCCTCACTGTCTTTCTGTCTGTTCGTCTGTTCGTCCACCGTCTGTGTTTCCACCTGACAAACTGTCTGACACACATTGTCTCTCTCTGCACATTCACACTTGACAATTTCACAATCACACAACATTCATTGATCAATCGACACGCACAAGTCAATCTCATTTGATCACTTTCATTGTCCACTGGAATATTCATGTGTGCATTGACCACTTGACTCACGGTTTTCAATCAATCACCTTGTAGATGGGAATGCAGGTGACCACAAAGAAGAAGTAACCGAGGAACCTAATGATGGTGGTAAGTGTCACATAAATCATTTGCATCAATGTATACTGATATTGTTTTGACTATCTGACACACGTGTGAACCATCAGTCCGCTACAACTACACACAAACACTCTATTTCTCTAACACACTCACACAGACACACACACACATTGCGAAACACAATCACTCACATTCACTGACTCACTCACTCACTAGATTACTCAATTATTAACACAATCACTCACTCAACCACTTCATATCACCTCTATTCTACACATACACACCCATCAAACATCACACATTAAACACATTTCACTATCAAATCAATCATTGCTTCAATCACATTCCTCCACATATAACACATTCCCTCTCCAACTAAACATATAGCCATAGATATATCTATATATATATATATGTAAATATATTTATATTTAAATCTACATGAATCCACGACATTCCCTCTTCTCACATCACCATCGCTCACAATCTCCTTCGCCATTCACAACAACGTCGGTCGTCACACAATATTGCCGATTACTGCTCGGTCGGTCTGTCTGTCTCTCTCTCTGTCTGTCTGACAGTCTATCCGCCTCACTGTCTTTCTGTCTGTTCGTCTGTTCGTCCACCGTCTGTGTTTCCACCTGACAAACTGTCTGACACACATTGTCTCTCTCTGCACATTCACACTTGACAATTTCACAATCACACAACATTCATTGATCACTCGACACGCACAAGTCAATCTCATTTGATCACTTTCATTGTCCACTGGAATATTCATGTGTGCATTGACCACTTGACTCACGGATTTCAATCAATTACCTTGTAGATGGGAATGCAGGTGACCACAAAGAAGAAGTAACCGAGGAACCTAATGATGGTGGTAAGTGTCACATAAATCATTTGCATCAATGTATACTGATATTGTTTTGACTATCTGACACACGTGTGAACCATCAGTCCGCTACAACTACACACAAACACTCTATTTCTCTAACACACTCACACAGACACACACACACATTGCGAAACACAATCACTCACATTCACTGACTCACTCACTCACTAGATTACTCAATTATTAACACAATCACTCACTCAACCACTTCATATCACCTCTATTCTACACATACACACCCATCAAACATCACACATTAAACACATTTCACTATCAAATCAATCATTGCTTCAATCACATTCCTCCACATATAACACATTCCCTCTCCAACTAAACATATAGCCATAGATACATCTATATCTATATATATATATATAGATATATATATATGTAAATATATTTATATTTAAATCTACATGAATCCACGACATTCCCTCTTCTCACATCACCATCGCTCACAATCTCCTTCGCCATTCACAACAACGTCGGTCGTCACACAATATTGCCGATTACTGCTCGGTCGGTCTGTCTGTCTCTCTCTCTGTCTGTCTGACAGTCTATCCGCCTCACTGTCTTTCTGTCTGTTCGTCTGTTCGTCCACCGTCTGTGTTTCCACCTGACAAACTGTCTGACACACATTGTCTCTCTCTCTGCACATTCACACTTGACAATTTCACAATCACACAACATTCATTGATCACTCGACACGCACAAGTCAATCTCATTTGATCACTTTCATTGTCCACTGGAATATTCATGTGTGCATTGACCACTTGACTCACGGTTTTCAATCAATCACCTTGTAGATGGGAATGCAGGTGACCACAAATGAAGAAGTGAACCGAGGAACCTAATGATGGTGAAGTAAGTAGTCACATAAATCATTTGCATCAATGTATACTGATATTGTTTTGACTATCTGACACACGTGTGAACCATCAGTCCGCTACAACTACACACAAACACTCTATTTCTCTAACACACTCACACAGACACACACACACATTGCGAAACACAATCACTCACATTCACTGACTCACTCACTCACTCACTAGATTACTCAATTATTAACACAATCACTCACTCAACCACTTCATATCACCTCTATTCTACACATACACACCCATCAAACATCACACATTAAACACATTTCACTATCAAATCAATCATTGCTTCAATCACATTCCTCCACATATAACACATTCCCTCTCCAACTAAACATATAGCCATAGATATATCTATATATATATAGATATATATATGGAATATATTTAAATCTACATGAATCCACGACATTCCCTCTTCTCACATCACCATCGCTCACAATCTCCTTCGCCATTCACAACAACGTCGGTCGTCACACAATATTGCCGATTACTGCTCGGTCGGTCTGTCTGTCTCTCTCTCTGTCTGTCTGACAGTCTATCCGCCTCACTGTCTTTCTGTCTGTTCGTCTGTTCGTCCACCGTCTGTGTTTCCACCTGACAAACTGTCTGACACACATTGTCTCTCTCTCTGCACATTCACACTTGACAATTTCACAATCACACAACATTCATTGATCAATCGACACGCACAAGTCAATCTCATTTGATCACTTTCATTGTCCACTGGAATATTCATGTGTGCATTGACCACTTGACTCACGGTTTCCAATCAATCACCTTGTAGATGGGAATGCAGGTGACCACAAAGAAGAAGTAACCGAGGAACCTAATGATGGTGGTAAGTGTCACATAAATCATTTGCATCAATGTATACTGATATTGTTTTGACTATCTGACACACGTGTGAACCATCAGTCCGCTACAACTACACACAAACACTCTATTTCTCTAACACACTCACACAGACACACACACACATTGCGAAACACAATCACTCACATTCACTGACTCACTCACTCACTAGATTACTCAATTATTAACACAATCACTCACTCAACCACTTCATATCACCTCTATTCTACACATACACACCCATCAAACATCACACATTAAACACATTTCACTATCAAATCAATCATTGCTTCAATCACATTCCTCCACATATAACACATTCCCTCTCCAACTAAACATATAGCCATAGATATATCTATATATATATATATAGATATATATATATGTAAATATATTTATATTTAAATCTACATGAATCCACGACATTCCCTCTTCTCACATCACCATCGCTCACAATCTCCTTCGCCATTCACAACAACGTCGGTCGTCACACAATATTGCCGATTACTGCTCGGTCGGTCTGTCTGTCTCTCTCTCTGTCTGTCTGACAGTCTATCCGCCTCACTGTCTTTCTGTCTGTTCGTCTGTTCGTCCACCGTCTGTGTTTCCACCTGACAAACTGTCTGACACACATTGTCTCTCTCTCTGCACATTCACACTTGACAATTTCACAATCACACAACATTCATTGATCACTCGACACGCACAAGTCAATCTCATTTGATCACTTTCATTGTCCACTGGAATATTCATGTGTGCATTGACCACTTGACTCACGGTTTCAATCAATCACCTTGTAGATGGGAATGCAGGTGACCACAAAGAAGAAGTAACCGAGGAACCTAATGATGGTGGTAAGTGTCACATAAATCATTTGCATCAATGTATACTGATATTGTTTTGACTATCTGACACACGTGTGAACCATCAGTCCGCTACAACTACACACAAACACTCTATTTCTCTAACACACTCACACAGACACACACACACATTGCGAAACACAATCACTCACATTCACTGACTCACTCACTCACTAGATTACTCAATTATTAACACAATCACTCACTCAACCACTTCATATCACCTCTATTCTACACATACACACCCATCAAACATCACACATTAAACACATTTCACTATCAAATCAATCATTGCTTCAATCACATTCCTCCACATATAACACATTCCCTCTCCAACTAAACATATAGCCATAGATTTATCTATATATATATATAGATATCTATATATGTAAATATAATTTTATTTAAATCTATATGAATCCACGACATTCCCTCTTCTCACATCACCATCGCTCACAATCTCCTTCGCCATTCACAACAACGTCGGTCGTCACACAATATTGCCGATTACTGCTCGGTCGGTCTGTCTGTCTCTCTCTCTGTCTGTCTGACAGTCTATCCGCCTCACTGTCTTTCTGTCTGTTCGTCTGTTCGTCCACCGTCTGTGTTTCCACCTGACAAACTGTCTGACACACATTGTCTCTCTCTCTGCACATTCACACTTGACAATTTCACAATCACACAACATTCATTGATCACTCGACACGCACAAGTCAATCTCATTTGATCACTTTCATTGTCCACTGGAATATTCATGTGTGCATTGACCACTTGACTCACGGTTTTCAATCAATTACCTTGTAGATGGGAATGCAGGAGAAGATAATGAAGAGGTGGAGGAGGAAATTGAAGATGAAAGTAAGTATCGCGTAAATCATTTGCATCAATGTATACTGATATTGTTTTGACTATCTGACACACGTGTGAACCATCAGTCCGCTACAACTACACACAAACACTCTATTTCTCTAACACACTCACACAGACACACACACACATTGCGAAACACAATCACTCACATTCACTGACTCACTCACTCACTAGATTACTCAATTATTAACACAATCACTCACTCAACCACTTCATATCACCTCTATTCTACACATACACACCCATCAAACATCACACATTAAACACATTTCACTATCAAATCAATCATTGCTTCAATCACATTCCTCCACATATAACACATTCCCTCTCCAACTAAACATATAGCCATAGATTTATCTATATATATATATATATATGTAAATATATTTATATTTAAATCTACATGAATCCACGACATTCCCTCTTCTCACATCACCATCGCTCACAATCTCCTTCGCCATTCACAACAACGTCGGTCGTCACACAATATTGCCGATTACTGCTCGGTCGGTCTGTCTGTCTCTCTCTCTGTCTGTCTGACAGTCTATCCGCCTCACTGTCTTTCTGTCTGTTCGTCTGTTCGTCCACCGTCTGTGTTTCCACCTGACAAACTGTCTGACACACATTGTCTCTCTCTGCACATTCACACTTGACAATTTCACAATCACACAACATTCATTGATCACTCGACACGCACAAGTCAATCTCATTTGATCACTTTCATTGTCCACTGGAATATTCATGTGTGCATTGACCACTTGACTCACGGTTTCCAATCAATCACCTTGTAGATGGGAATGCAGGTGACCACAAAGAAGAAGTAACCGAGGAACCTAATGATGGTGGTAAGTGTCACATAAATCATTTGCATCAATGTATACTGATATTGTTTTGACTATCTGACACACGTGTGAACCATCAGTCCGCTACAACTACACACAAACACTCTATTTCTCTAACACACTCACACAGACACACACACACATTGCGAAACACAATCACTCACATTCACTGACTCACTCACTCACTAGATTACTCAATTATTAACACAATCACTCACTCAACCACTTCATATCACCTCTATTCTACACATACACACCCATCAAACATCACACATTAAACACATTTCACTATCAAATCAATCATTGCTTCAATCACATTCCTCCACATATAACACATTCCCTCTCCAACTAAACATATAGCCATAGATATATCTATATATATATATATATATATATGTAAATATATTTATATTTAAATCTACATGAATCCACGACATTCCCTCTTCTCACATCACCATCGCTCACAATCTCCTTCGCCATTCACAACAACGTCGGTCGTCACACAATATTGCCGATTACTGCTCGGTCGGTCTGTCTGTCTCTCTCTCTGTCTGTCTGACAGTCTATCCGCCTCACTGTCTTTCTGTCTGTTCGTCTGTTCGTCCACCGTCTGTGTTTCCACCTGACAAACTGTCTGACACACATTGTCTCTCTCTCTGCACATTCACACTTGACAATTTCACAATCACACAACATTCATTGATCACTCGACACGCACAAGTCAATCTCATTTGATCACTTTCATTGTCCACTGGAATATTCATGTGTGCATTGACCACTTGACTCACGGATTACAATCAATTACCTTGTAGATGGGAATGCAGGAGAAGATAATGAAGAGGTGGAGGAGGAAATTGAAGATGAAAGTAAGTATCGCGTAAATCTTTTGCATCCATGTTTACTGATATTGTTTTGACTATCTGACACACGTGTGAACCATCAGTCCGCTACAACTACACACAAACACTCTATTTCTCTAACACACTCACACAGACACACACACACATTGCGAAACACAATCACTCACATTCACTGACTCACTCACTCACTAGATTACTCAATTATTAACACAATCACTCACTCAACCACTTCATATCACCTCTATTCTACACATACACACCCATCAAACATCACACATTAAACACATTTCACTATCAAATCAATCATTGCTTCAATCACATTCCTCCACATATAACACATTCCCTCTCCAACTAAACATATAGCCATAGATATATCTATATCTATATATATATGTAAATATATTTATATTTAAATCTACATGAATCCACGACATTCCCTCTTCTCACATCACCATCGCTCACAATCTCCTTCGCCATTCACAACAACGTCGGTCGTCACACAATATTGCCGATTACTGCTCGGTCGGTCTGTCTGTCTCTCTCTCTGTCTGTCTGACAGTCTATCCGCCTCACTGTCTTTCTGTCTGTTCGTCTGTTCGTCCACCGTCTGTGTTTCCACCTGACAAACTGTCTGACACACATTGTCTCTCTCTCTGCACATTCACACTTGACAATTTCACAATCACACAACATTCATTGATCACTCGACACGCACAAGTCAATCTCATTTGATCACTTTCATTGTCCACTGGAATATTCATGTGTGCATTGACCACTTGACTCACGGTTTTCAATCAATCACCTTGTAGATGGGAATGCAGGTGACCACAAAGAAGAAGTAACCGAGGAACCTAATGATGGTGGTAAGTGTCACATAAATCATTTGCATCAATGTATACTGATATTGTTTTGACTATCTGACACACGTGTGAACCATCAGTCCGCTACAACTACACACAAACACTCTATTTCTCTAACACACTCACACAGACACACACACACATTGCGAAACACAATCACTCACATTCACTGACTCACTCACTCACTAGATTACTCAATTATTAACACAATCACTCACTCAACCACTTCATATCACCTCTATTCTACACATACACACCCATCAAACATCACACATTAAACACATTTCACTATCAAATCAATCATTGCTTCAATCACATTCCTCCACATATAACACATTCCCTCTCCAAATAAACATATAGCCATAGATATATCTATATATATATATATATGGAAATATATATATATGCAAATATATTTTTATTTAAATCTACATGAATCCACGACATTCCCTCTTCTCACATCACCATCGCTCACAATCTCCTTCGCCATTCACAACAACGTCGGTCGTCACACAATATTGCCGATTACTGCTCGGTCGGTCTGTCTGTCTCTCTCTCTGTCTGTCTGACAGTCTATCCGCCTCACTGTCTTTCTGTCTGTTCGTCTGTTCGTCCACCGTCTGTGTTTCCACCTGACAAACTGTCTGACACACATTGTCTCTCTCTCTGCACATTCACACTTGACAATTTCACAATCACACAACATTCATTGATCACTCGACACGCACAAGTCAATCTCATTTGATCACTTTCATTGTCCACTGGAATATTCATGTGTGCATTGACCACTTGACTCACGGATTACAATCAATTACCTTGTAGATGGGAATGCAGGAGAAGATAATGAAGAGGTGGAGGAGGAAATTGAAGATGAAAGTAAGTATCGCGTAAATCTTTTGCATCAATGTATACTGATATTGTTTTGACTATCTGACACACGTGTGAACCATCAGTCCGCTACAACTACACACAAACACTCTATTTCTCTAACACACTCACACAGACACACACACACATTGCGAAACACAATCACTCACATTCACTGACTCACTCACTCACTAGATTACTCAATTATTAACACAATCACTCACTCAACCACTTCATATCACCTCTATTCTACACATACACACCCATCAAACATCACACATTAAACACATTTCACTATCAAATCAATCATTGCTTCAATCACATTCCTCCACATATAACACATTCCCTCTCCAACTAAACATATAGCCATAGATATATCTATATATATATATATATGGAAATATATATATATGCAAATATATTTTTATTTAAATCTACATGAATCCACGACATTCCCTCTTCTCACATCACCATCGCTCACAATCTCCTTCGCCATTCACAACAACGTCGGTCGTCACACAATATTGCCGATTACTGCTCGGTCGGTCTGTCTGTCTCTCTCTCTGTCTGCATGACAGTCTATCCGCCTCACTGTCTTTCTGTCTGTTCGTCTGTTCGTCCACCGTCTGTGTTTCCACCTGACAAACTGTCTGACACACATTGTCTCTCTCTGCACATTCACACTTGACAATTTCACAATCACACAACATTCATTGATCACTCGACACGCACAAGTCAATCTCATTTGATCACTTTCATTGTCCACTGGAATATTCATGTGTGCATTGACCACTTGACTCACGGTTTTCAATCAATCACCTTGTAGATGGGAATGCAGGTGACCACAAAGAAGAAGTAACCGAGGAACCTAATGATGGTGGTAAGTGTCACATAAATCATTTGCATCAATGTATACTGATATTGTTTTGACTATCTGACACACGTGTGAACCATCAGTCCGCTACAACTACACACAAACACTCTATTTCTCTAACACACTCACACAGACACACACACACATTGCGAAACACAATCACTCACATTCACTGACTCACTCACTCACTAGATTACTCAATTATTAACACAATCACTCACTCAACCACTTCATATCACCTCTATTCTACACATACACACCCATCAAACATCACACATTAAACACATTTCACTATCAAATCAATCATTGCTTCAATCACATTCCTCCACATATAACACATTCCCTCTCCAACTAAACATATAGCCATAGATATATCTATATATATATATATGTAAATATATTTATATTTAAATCTACATGAATCCACGACATTCCCTCTTCTCACATCACCATCGCTCACAATCTCCTTCGCCATTCACAACAACGTCGGTCGTCACACAATATTGCCGATTACTGCTCGGTCGGTCTGTCTGTCTCTCTCTCTGTCTGTCTGACAGTCTATCCGCCTCACTGTCTTTCTGTCTGTTCGTCTGTTCGTCCACCGTCTGTGTTTCCACCTGACAAACTGTCTGACACACATTGTCTCTCTCTCTGCACATTCACACTTGACAATTTCACAATCACACAACATTCATTGATCACTCGACACGCACAAGTCAATCTCATTTGATCACTTTCATTGTCCACTGGAATATTCATGTGTGCATTGACCACTTGACTCACGGATTACAATCAATTACTTTGTAGATGGGAATGCAGGTGACCACAAAGAAGAAGTAACCGAGGAACCTAATGATGGTGGTAAGTGTCACAAAAATCATTTGCATCAATGTATACTGATATTGTTTTGACTATCTGACACACGTGTGAACCATCAGTCCGCTACAACTACACACAAACACTCTATTTCTCTAACACACTCACACAGACACACACACACATTGCGAAACACAATCACTCACATTCACTGACTCACTCACTCACTAGATTACTCAATTATTAACACAATCACTCACTCAACCACTTCATATCACCTCTATTCTACACATACACACCCATCAAACATCACACATTAAACACATTTCACTATCAAATCAATCATTGCTTCAATCACATTCCTCCACATATAACACATTCCCTCTCCAACTAAACATATAGCCATAGATATATCTATATATATATATATGTAAATATATTTATATTTAAATCTACATGAATCCACGACATTCCCTCTTCTCACATCACCATCGCTCACAATCTCCTTCGCCATTCACAACAACGTCGGTCGTCACACAATATTGCCGATTACTGCTCGGTCGGTCTGTCTGTCTCTCTCTCTGTCTGTCTGACAGTCTATCCGCCTCACTGTCTTTCTGTCTGTTCGTCTGTTCGTCCACCGTCTGTGTTTCCACCTGACAAACTGTCTGACACACATTGTCTCTCTCTCTGCACATTCACACTTGACAATTTCACAATCACACAACATTCATTGATCACTCGACACGCACAAGTCAATCTCATTTGATCACTTTCATTGTCCACTGGAATATTCATGTGTGCATTGACCACTTGACTCACGGATTACAATCAATTACCTTGTAGATGGGAATGCAGGAGAAGATAATGAAGAGGTGGAGGAGGAAATTGAAGATGAAAGTAAGTATCGCGGAAATCTTTTGCATCCATGTTTGCTGATATTGTTTTGACTATCTGACACACGTGTGAACCATCAGTCCGCTACAACTACACACAAACACTCTATTTCTCTAACACACTCACACAGACACACACACACATTGCGAAACACAATCACTCACATTCACTGACTCACTCACTCACTAGATTACTCAATTATTAACACAATCACTCACTCAACCACTTCATATCACCTCTATTCTACACATACACACCCATCAAACATCACACATTAAACACATTTCACTATCAAATCAATCATTGCTTCAATCACATTCCTCCACATATAACACATTCCCTCTCCAACTAAACATATAGCCATAGATATATCTATATCTATATATATATGGAAATATATTTATATTTAAATCTACATGAATCCACGACATTCCCTCTTCTCACATCACCATCGCTCACAATCTCCTTCGCCATTCACAACAACGTCGGTCGTCACACAATATTGCCGATTACTGCTCGGTCGGTCTGTCTGTCTCTCTCTCTGTCTGTCTGACAGTCTATCCGCCTCACTGTCTTTCTGTCTGTTCGTCCACCGTCTGTGTTTCCACCTGACAAACTGTCTGACACACATTGTCTCTCTCTCTGCACATTCACACTTGACAATTTCACAATCACACAACATTCATTGATCACTCGACACGCACAAGTCAATCTCATTTGATCACTTTCATTGTCCACTGGAATATTCATGTGTGCATTGACCACTTGACTCACGGTTTCCAATCAATCACATTGTAGATATCAATGAAGGTGATCCTGTTCGCGAAATTCCTGTGGATATTATTGTTGAAGGTGAGGATGCGGTGATTTATTTGTGTTAATTTTTATTGATGCTGTTTTTCTTTTCTTGTTTTACTTATATTTCATTTGTTTTTTTCGAAAATTTATTCGATAGTGGTTTTTTTTCTCGATACATATTAATATATGCTTTATTTGCCTGACAAACTCAATGTCATACGTATACTCTGATGTTTATCATTTGTTCTTGGCTTTGGGTTTTACTTCATACATCTATGTATCTGTTTATATTTTAGATATTCCACGTTCATTATTTATATTTACACTTGCTTTAATATTTTTTCCTTCACGTTCTCATTGTCACAAATTTTCTTTTTGTTTCTCTCGATCTGGCTTTTTATGAAATCTCGTTTTGTTTTTATCTTAATTTCTATGGATTTCTTATGTTTTACTCTTTTGTATTTATTAAATATGCTTGTCAAATCCTTCTGATTAGTTTATTGTTTATTTTCTTTTATTTTTTTTTGTATATTTTCATCTTTTACAGTCTTCTTTTCTTTTCATTTTTATACTTTTTTCTTTTGTCTTTCCCTGTATACTTCTTTCTTTTCTCTTAATTTGTCTTTGCAATTTTTTTTTGCCAGTCCTGTTATATTGATAGTTGCTATTGTATTATACACATAATTCTTAAATCTATTTTCGCTTTTTACATAATTTTTTGATTGAGATCTTGAACCAATTGATGTTAGACCATCACAATTGAAAACCTGGAAGCACTGGACGGCCGTTTCGTCCTATTGTGGGACTCCTCAGCAGTGCGCATCCACGATCCCGCGAGCGGGATTCGAACCCAGGGCCTTCGGTCTCGCGCGCGAACGCTTAACCAACTGGACCACTGAGCCGGCATCCAATGATGATAGTTTCTAACATCAACCAATCCACGAAATTGCGCGACCAACTTCCATTGTACTTAAGTAGATAACTGTCTCTACCCGACAAGGATTAGCTCCACTGGTTACATAATTTCCTAATAATTGTAAATGTCTATTATAATTTAACTTTTATTTGCCAATAATACAGAAACTATGACTATTTGATTTTCTATATATTTCTATAGTACCAACATTTGAAGTGAAGTCAGTATTGGCTATAGAGAATGAAACATTACCACAATATTGGTCAGTTGAATTGACAAATACAAGTACTCCAGCTTATATTAATTTGGCAGCTATATTTTGTGATTCAGTGAGTATGATATTATTTTTGTAAATTTGCTTTTAATAGATAGTTAATTATAGATAGTATATGTGAATGTAATTCTAGACTTCATAGTAAACATATGAATCAGTTGCCATCACTTACTCTCCATTTAACTTGTTAATCATTCGTATTGGGCATTGATTGATTTACTTGGAAAGATGGTATGTATTTAATGAATAAATTTATATAGAATTATAAAATTTTCTGTGGAATCTGCATGTAGGTTTGTGGATGAGCACTGTTGAGAATTTATATACAAAACGATCGTACAATGCGTTCAGGTTTTCAATGATGGTCTAACATTTATCGATTCATGATCTCAATCAAAAATTTAACAATCTCCACAATCCATTACTTAAAATTAGTAATTGTATTTTTTTAAATAAAAGGTTTCATCAGTGATAAGTTTATTCCATAATCAATTGAAGGAGTCATACTTGTCTAGTGAATTATGAACTGATATCATCAAGATTAGAATTGAGAGAAAGTGTGGGAATTTCACTGACGATTGATTATTTAATAATAATATTCGTTCTCGTCGAGGATGTACTGATCATATCTTCACTCTCCGCCATATGTTAGAACACCGTCATACTTATCAATAATGCCTAAGCCATGCAATCTTCACTTAGTCAGTTTGCAATCAGTGTCCGTAGGTTCTGTATGTGCTTTGCACCTTCGAAGTGCAAAGTTCTTTAACAAGACTGGCAGGATTCAAATCCTGTACTCACCCTGGATGGTGAGCACATAGACGTAGTCGAGAAGTTCGTGTATCTTATCTAGGTAGCTGCATAAGTGCTGGTGGGGGTGTGAGTGATGAGATCAATGCACGTATAGTGAAAGCTAGAGCGGCTTATGCCAATCTAGGCCACCTTTGGCGCCTTCGTGATGTTAGTCTGGCTGTAAAAGGTCGGATCTACAACGCGTCGGTGAGAGCAGTTCTGATCTATGCTTGTGAAACCTGGCCTCTCCGAGTTGAGGACGTTAGACGACTCTCTGTGTTCGATCATCGTTGTCTCCGAAAGATTGCTGACATCCAGTGGCAACACCATGTTAGTAATGCAGAGGTTCGGCATCGTGTGTTCGGGCGCAGAGACGATAATGCGATTGGTGTCACCATCTTGAAACACCGACTTCGGTGGCTTGAACATGCTCTACGAATGTCGTCCCAGAGAATTCCACGTCGTGCATTATTTGCCGACTCTGGGGCTGGTTGGAAAAAGAGGAGGTGGTCGTTATATGACATGGTGTCGTGGTATGAACTAAAGTTGCACAGGACTGGCATCTGTTGTGCCTTCATGACTCCCTGGTTGGGGTCCTAGAGATGGTGCAACACAGTGGCTAGAGACGTTATCAGATATGGTTCAGAATAGAAGCCAGTGGCGATCCTGCTGTAACCTTCTTTTACTTCATAAAAAAGTGGTTGTATCTTCCTGAACCGAAAGATTTCTTCTGATTGTGCCTTTCCGTTTCCCCCATTATTATTATTATTATTATTACACTACCTTACACTAATCTGTTCGTTATTGTTCTTTTTTTTACGCTCCTTACCTTCCTTTTTTTCTTTTCCCATTCTCATTGTTATTTTGTGACGGATATATATTTGGTGCCCCCTTGTACCAATATTTATGTGTTCAACTAACTAAATAAATAATATATTTATAGTAGTTATGATTACTGATTGGCACATATGACCAACGCACAGGAATAGTTGTCACTCATAATTTTCTAAATTCCAATGATTCTTTCATTGATTAAAACGTTAATTAGTAATTTGTTATCCATTTTTATAAAATTCACAGATTTTAAGTAGTTTGAAACTCGGAAATCCATCATTGTCAAACGATGCAAAATGTACTAATGTTACATTCACACCAGTTGAGTCCTCAAATCGTCTGAAAAGACAGGTAGACGCGACCTTAAATCAAAATAGAGAACAAGGTATTCAAGGAACAGCGAATATAGAAATTCCAACTCCTCAAGGAAAAGAACTGACTACAGAAGCATTTACAAATATTATTAATTCTGGTAATGAGAAATCAGACAACAAAACCGGACTGAAGTTATCTAATGTGGAAACTAAAAGTTAGTAAAAAAAATTTTCATGGAATTATTATTTTTTCTTTTAAACTAAGTATATCTGACTATCTCAAAAGCAAGATGATGCAATGACGTTACCCACCGAAAACAATATAGTTTACTGATTAGCGTTAGCCTTTAACTCTCAGATTTCAGCTCAGTGGTTTATAGGTTAAGAGTTTGTACGTGATATCATTTGCTCTAGGTTTGATTCTCAGTTGTGGTATTGTAGGTGCGTACTACTGGGGAGTCTTATGCAAGAACGAAACAGACATCCAACTCTCCGAGATTTTTGCTGTCTAACTTATAGTCGTTCGGGACATCAATTAAAAAAGCAATTAAGATATTTGACTAAGTGAGTGGTTGATAAAGTGGTAGAAAAAGAGTTAGGAAAGCCACATAAATAAAGGACTGGGGAAAAAAATCACATATATATCGTTGAAAGAAAGTAATATCGCTTTAGATGTTGATTGTCTGAAAAATATACCTTTCATTCATCACAGCTATATACAGCCAACAGTACGACTTCACTTTCGAGTTTCTGCTTTTCCTTCTATCATTTTCCAATCTACCTGTCTGGTATGATGGGACATCAAGGGACACGTATTCTAGCTAATGCACCTCAATTGAGTTATTAGGGTAGGTAAGTTAAACCATTATATCATAGAAGCATCTACGTTTATGACGATTGTGGTATACATTATTCTGTCTCATTTTGAACTAACACATTTATCTATTCATTAATCTTTTTCTCACTATTTTTAATCAAAATATAGAAACGATTGTATTAAAAACTAAAAGTGAGTTTCGTTTTATACCTTCATTAATTAATATCTATGCTGATTTGATCAGATCGTATTCATAATATCAAGATTCAGGTAGAATACAATCAACACAACCATAACGATTAACATCATACATACCCACACACACACACACGTTACACTGTACACAATTTCCTGCTTCAATCATACTCTTTGTATCACATCTAATACATTGATTTATAATTTCATTGTTGGTTTGTGTTTATTTGCATTCACTGAGAGGGTAGTAATCCTATGAGATTAATTGATCATTTCTTGTCTCTTTTATTTAATTATCATATAGCAATAATGAAGAAGAAGAAGAAACGTACGAAAAAAGGTTAGTCTCTTTTTCTCAATGAATTAATCTATATTAATGCTCATTTAATTAGCTTCCAGTATCTAGTACCATGTCAAACCCACATAACTTATTCTAACTTTCGAAAAGAACAATTCGTTCATTCTTCTCAAGCTATATTCTTGATCTTCCTAATTATTCGTTTATCAACCTTGACTATTTTTATGTAAACGTAGGTTTGTGCACTTCTTATCTTACTCATTATATACTATCTTTGCTGATAATCTTTTTGACTAAATATCAGTATTGACGCAATCAGCACAGAATACACATGTGCCAATAAGAGAGACTGATCAATTACAGACATAAACATCAATGGAAAGATTCAAACATATTTTGATTAGACTTATACCTTAAGATGATATAATGAAAGAAACCTATATACCTTAAGATACTAGAAGCGTTCATTTTACTAATATTAGTGATACATTGACACTGAATTAATTAATCCTTATTCATTCTTTCGTTTTGTTTGTTCACACATATAATGTGATGTATGCTACTGATGATGATAGATATAAGTAGTATGTGTCATCAACCGAAAGTGAAATGACTGAAGGTAGAAGGTTGAGAAGAGAAGAGAAAAAGAACAGAGAGTGATTGATATAGAAATGAAATAATAACAAAATCTGAAACAATTAATGGATATTTTGCAAATAAAATATTCATAGTATGATAATAAAATACATTTGATTGTCCCCACTAGTGTTCTCGTTCACTACAATACAAATATTGATATTAGACCACCAATAAAAACCTGGGAGCACTGGACGGCCGTGTCGTTCTAGTATGGGAATCCTCATAATTGTGCATCCACAATCCCGATCACCAGATTCGAACCCGAGGACTTCGGTCTCGCGCGTGAACGCTTATCCTCTAGACCACTAAGCCGGCCGGCATCCCACACTGTTAATGTCTAACCTCAACTAATCCACGAAATTGCGCGACCATTTTCTATTATACTGAGGTAGATAGCTATCTCTACTTGACACGGACTAGTTCCATTGGTCACGACTTCTAACTCGAACTCCGAGAATTCTCTCACGAAGCTAGTCACTAGTGAGCACACGGTAATTATCAGTACGGGGTTGTGGAGATAATTATATGTTGGTCGAGATCATGAGCCGAACCCCATGAGCGGGATCGGGGATAAGCACTGCTGAGAAATCCCAAAAAAGAACAAAACGGCAGTCCATTACTTTTACAGGTTTTCAATGGCGATCTAACATCAGTCGGTTCATGGTCTCAATCAAAAAAATATAATAATCGCCACAACCCAATACTGATATAACAGATTATGTAAGTTACGTTTAGGTTATAAAACATACTACTATGATAGATTTGTATTGAATAACTGAATAAAGAACCAGTTAGTGGTGTGTTCTTTTTGTAAAAAATTCTACGTGTGTTCACCTAATAACTAAGACCAGATAAGAGTTATAAACCAGTTTGTAGAATTAGAATTATGAATGACAATTGATGGGCTTAAGGTTAGAAATGAGATTTAGGGTTTTCATCATGAACTGACATCAGTTATAATACCAAAACGCCATTTATCCAAATGGATGAATGAATTTCGCGCCAAAGTCCAAGACCTATTATCTTTTACCTGATTAGTTCTTCCCCCAAATGCTCTGGTACGGCCGAGAGTGGGGAGAGCCACCTCTCTCTCTCTCTCTCTCGAAATGCTCTCACATGGCCATGCGTAAACAACCACTCCGACGGAACTCCTTGTCACTGCTTTCTCGCGGCATTACTGTTAACTATGAAATTGAGAGGACAAAATACGAATGTCCGGTGCTTTAACCGGGTTGTTGGAGATGGAGGATTTATCTAGGGGAGTTGGATAACCCTAATTCCAAACCAACGATGCACATGAGCTCTGGTATCCCGACGGAAAAAATGACATATGAACCAATTATTGGTCACTGCATACCATGGGACTGTATCTCCCGACGTTGCTCATTTGACTTGTGGATCAGAACTTTAGGTTGAAGGTTCCGGGTATGGCCCCTTAAGAAAACCACCTGTTTCAGTTTAAGCACCTGAACAGTATTCCAGCCCTCATACAAATCGAATGATTTATGTGGCGTATATCTATTCAGTAGCTCCTTGTACTAATGTCCATGTGTTTAAATATATAAATAAATCTGATTTTAATTATACTTTTTTGTTATTATTATTAACTCATTAGTTCCAGTAGATCACACCGGAACTATCATCGCCATAGCTGCTGCTGCTGCTGGAATTTTACTAATTGTAATTGTTATTGGAATCATTTATAAACATCGTCAAAGAAATCCCGCTTTAACATTAAATCATCTTAAATAATTCATAAATTTTCCTTATTTATTTATTATCGTTTATTGATTTATTATTGTTTATTAATTTATCTTAATCAATATTAGTTTAGTTAATGTTTGTTATTAATTTTTGTAATGAAGTACATATTTTTTGTAGTGAATAGTTTCTTTTCAATAAAACTTATATTGCAATAAATAAATTTTTTTTATTATTTTCTTCACAACGAGAATAATGTGGGGTGGAACTCGTACTAGTCAAGTAGGTGGTTGTTGGTGATGGGGTGGGTGTCTGACTCTCTTATGAAATAGGATTGAGTTTTATTGTTTTTAGTTATCATGTAAAAGTTTGAATGATATCCGGTTAGTTCTCCTAAAAACCATTATAAAATTACCCTAACCTATAAGGCCCCCAAATGCCCAGGTACGGCCGGGAGTGGGGAGAGTCCGCTCTCCTTCTCGAAATGTTCTCACATGGCCACGCGTTTATAGCCTCTGCCAGGGAAGTCCTACTCACTGCCTTCTCGTGGAGGGGGTGTTGTTTAGAAAAATGAGAGGACGAAAAGCGAATGTCCGGCGCTTTAACCGGATCCCAAACCAATGGTTTACATGGGTTCCAGGATCCTAAGGGAACTAATGGTGTATGAACCAATCGTTGGTCACCGGCTATCATGGGACTGCACTTCCTGATGTTGCTTCACTGCCTTGTGGATTAGACCTTTAGATCGAAGGCTTCGGATGTGGCTCCCTAAGAAGACCACCTGCTTCGGTTTGGGTACCCGGGCAGTATCACAGCCCTCACACATATCGAATGAGATTTGTGTGGCGCATATGTATTTGGTGCCTCTTTGTACCAATATTTGTGTTGAAATAAAAAAAACCTATAAAGGTATCTGTGAATGACAATGAGTTAATAGTATTTGATTGAAGTTATAGTGAATCATTAAAAGATAATTTGTTTAGATACAATATACACTTCCAAACATCTCATATCTATAGTCTCTTATAACCGCAGCTTCAATTTGTGGATATAGTACTTTGACTAAATTAAAGTATTATATTCGTGGATTAGACGTTACATGTAACACATTTAATAGAATGTTGAAAGTACCGATAAGATTAACCAGAAGACCTTAGAAAATTTTCTCATAAGAGAAAATAGTTGATGAATTGAATTACATTTCGAATTTTAATTATACAAGGTATGATTTTGAAATTACTTACTTACTTACGCCTGTTACTCCCAATGGAGCATAGGCCGACGACCAGCATTCTCCAACCCACTCTGTCCTGGGCCTTCTTTTCTAATTCCATCCAATTCTTGTTCATTTTTCTCATGTCTATTTCCATTTCTCGGCGTAATGTGCTCTTTGGTCTTCCTCTTTTCCTTTGGCCTTGAGGATTCCATGTGAGGGCTTGTCTTGTGACGCAGTTCGGTGCTTTCCTCAATGTGTGTCCTATCCACTTCCAGCGCTTCTTCCTGATTTCTTCCTCCACTGGGATCTGGTTTGTTCTCTCTCACAGTAGGTTATTGCTAATAGTGTCCGGCCAACGGATCCAAAGTATTTTGCGTAGACAGCTGTTAATAAACACCTGTATTTTCTGGATGATGGCTTTCGTAGTTTTCCAGGTTTCTGCCCCATATAGTAGAACTGTCTTGACATTTGTATTGAAAATCCTGACCTTGGTGTTGGTTGACAGAGAGTTGCTTTGAGTTGTAGATGTTCCTCAGCTATAAATATGCTGCTCTTGCTTTGCCGATACGCGCCTTCACATCTGCATCAGATCCATCCTGTTCGTCAATGATGCTGCCCAAATACGTAAAGGTTTTTACATCTTCCAAATCTTCTCCGTCAATTGTGATTGGATTGGTGCATTCTGTGTTGAATCGGAGAATCCTGCTTTTCCCTTTGTGCATATTGAGACCTACTGGTGCTGAGGCTGCTGCCACACCGTTCGTCTTCTCCTGTATCTGTTGTTGCGTTTGGGATATGATTTTGAAATTACCAGTAACAATTGGAATGAAATTAAGACATTTTATTATGAAAAATAGAATAAGGTAAATTGTAACTGATATATTATTAAGTAATTCCCATAACTTTCCAATACATACTCCGATAGTCAGTCATAAACGGATCGATCACCATACAAGTCAGAAAGAACACAGTAAATACATATGTGTTGAATAATCTTCGAATTAGTTTTCATCATATAGAAAGACCATTTCTTTAATGATATGTGTATGATGAATTTCAACCACTGACCACTGTGAAAATATGGTTATAAATTAGCATGAGGAATACAGACTACATGTTAGAGTTATAAATTAAGAGTAAAAATTAGAATTAGGGTTATTACTACACACTAACACCAGTTATAATGTTAAAATGAGACAACATCCAAGAATTGTAATCTTAGAACTAATTGAATCGTCCATAAATCAGATTGTAGTTTCAAAGAATTAATATTCTCTGTGTCAATATTAGAATATGCAATTTTTGAATCTGTGAACAATTTTTCGATGTGCAATTTTTTAGTTACTTAGTTTTTAAGCAGTTCATTACGGAAAATTATACTTGAAGCATTTTCAACATTTTTAAAACCAGTGACAGATGGTCCATTATCAGTAACTAGAAATTCATAGGTTACAGTAAATTTATGGGAAAACCCGTTATCGATAATTCCTTAAAGTACCTCGATGCTATTTAAAATCTGAAAACTCTGCATACTGGTTCGTTCAAGGCCTGCAGAAAGAGAGAAAGCTTGAAGTTTGACTGAGAGGTCGTGGTTCTTTTTTTGGTAAAATGCAAGTTGATCATATCTGCTGACTACTTGGGACCCGTTACTACAGCACTCAACAACCAGAACCACTATGAATTTTCGTATTTATAAACCGTTTACACTTCGGATTTGTTATTTAGCTTGCGTGGGATTAGTCAGAGTGATGTCACGGCTTAGAATAGTTTTAAATGATTTGAGACAACAGTAGAGTGGACTTGAGTGCTGTTAGAGGTTGTGAATATTCATCGACTGAGATGCTTTGACCACGTGTTACGTATGTCTGGACACCGTTTACCACGACGTGCAATGCCAACCGGTGTTGGAGATGGTTGGAAGAAAGTTAGGGCCAGTCAAACCAAAAAGTGGCATCAGCGCTTCAAGTCAGTAACTCCTAGTCTGAGCCATGTTGGGAGATGCAGACTACTTGGTTGAGGTTCACTTGACTATCGTAACCCATGGTTAGAGACTGCGGGTGACATGGCTCAGAATCGATCACAATGACGTAGGTGTATACACTCCCTGTCTTCCCTTAAACTAAGAGATTAAAATCGCTTCATATCTTTCTTTCTACGAACTAATTCTTCCTGTACTATATCCTTATTGCAATCTTTCTTTTATATATTACCACCTCTGAATTAACTACTTTTATCAATTCAGTGTCCATTTTGCTGTGTTAATGTGATATGGCAACTTGGACCGATGCATATATGTGCCTGGTCCTAAGTTGTAGCTGACTGAAACAACAGTATTCAAAATGTCCGAACTTCACTGATAACGCCATGGGTTGAATTAGAAGAAAAACATACAGGAAGATTCTTATCTAGTCTGCACTTAAAACTATTGATGTGTATGACGATGGATAACAGAATTAGGGCACTATGATTTCCCTAATCCCAAAGCAAGTAGTTCACACTAGAACTAAATTGACGAGAACTCAATGCATATATCCCAAAACAAAAACTAGCTGAATAAAATATCAACTTATTATAGACAATGTAGGACGATATAATCTGAAAATAAAATACAAAAACATTTAAGCTATTTCCAAAATACTTGTATCCAGGCTAATCGTTTGGAAACAATATATACCCGACGACGAGCAGTGATGGTCACACTAACAAAATGAAAAATAAACAAATAGTCTAAGTCGTTGACAGTATTAATGAAAAATAAACTTCGGCGTTTGCTACCGAACTTTAGCTTGAGTTGAAATTTTCCTCACTGTCAAGTATAGACTCATTGAATGGATTAGACTGCATTGCAAAGGCTGATCCAAGATCAATGAAAACAAGCAACAATGCAGACACAAGCACACTGGATGCACAGTTTGATATACATACCTATGAAAGAAGTAGAACGTATACGGATACGCCTAATCGACCACCTTCGTTATAGTCACTCTAAAATATATTTTCAAAGCCTGGGTCTGTAATACTACTTACCATAACAGTTTGCCTTCTATACCTCAGCTAATCGACACTACATTCCGCCCACCTAAATGAGTACTAAATCTGATGTGACAGGAACTAGTTATGATGTTTAATTCGCTTAGTCAAAACTAGCCATCCTAGCTTCTGCATAAAACGTCGCTTTTCAATTTCCTCGAACTTGATTGAAGTTAGCTCGTATATCTTACACTTGCTATTGCCACTGTATCTGTCCGTTTCACATAGCACGCAAAAGCTACATGGGAGCAAGCTAACATTCTAACTGATTGGGCAGCTTACTCGACTTATACTACAACTTCCATCATCAATCTTCAATAGTAAATGGTTACTGATTTCTGATACCTTCTATTACATGATCAGATTTCAAGTATTCAAAACACAGATATTCCTTGCTTGCATACACTAACTACTGATGCACAGTAAGCCTCATAGATCTATCGCAATGCTCTAGCTAATATTGTTTTTCCGTAAGGCACATCCCTCTGGATCTAACTCTAAACTACTAAGTTGCATATTCCCAAACTACATTCTTTTTGCCGACTGGTTTAAACTATCTTGTACGAGATTTAGTCTGTTAGAAAAAATTGGCTCAACACCTTTCTCTTCCATCCTAGAGCCAGCTTGTAATCACTTACGTTTCAAATGGGTAGGTAGACTCATCGCTATTAGTCCCGATACCAACATGGAATTTAAATCCCGTTCTAGACACAGCAACAAGTTATTTGAAAAAATTAGCGAAGACTTTGACATCAATAACCTGACATCTACTTTACTTTACTTGTTCAAACTCCTTTAAATAATCCTACATGGTCACACAAACCTTTGAGCAAAAGTCTTCTTAGCTTCCTTATAATCTCGGTAGAAAACACCGAAAACTGCAACAGTCAATAGTTGTATTCGTAGCTGCTGTCACAAACTTTTTTTTGTAGTCACAGTTATTATCATAGTTGTATTAATAAAAAAAGTTTAAGTATAGAGCAAATAATTTGTGAGAAGAAAGAGTAAATATATGAAATATCAATGTATAAAACTGTTTCAGAATTGATTTTGGAATGGAATAAAGATTAGATGTATTAGGATCAATTATTGTTCAACAAACTGTGGTGTTTGCTACTTATGTAGACAGATATAAGTAGTATGTAACAGCAATCGGAAGTCGAAAACCTTGACAGAAGGCTATTTAAAGGTCAATTTGAAGAAAGCAGTAATGGAAATACAAAGTGATTGTGACAAATGATGCAAGTTGATGTCATCTTTACAAATCAATTAACTAAGAAATAATGTTATAAAGTAAACAATATCATCAAACTGAATTAAACGAGATTTTGAACATTATGAATGATTGGTAGTTGGGAAGAATTACTTCCTTTAATCACTGATATTATTACATTGCACTGTATAGGAATGAACTATAATTTGATGCGGCAAGAGTGTTAGGACAGCTTTCGTGAAGCATGATGGAGCTTCTGGAAGCCCTAAAGGAGTTGCAGAGTCTCTACCTAACCAGAACCTGATGGAATTTTGTAGAATACTAATGTCGCATGCTATGATTGGACAGTAGCATAACTTGCCACCTTGGTGATTGGATGGATTATTACTAGTGTTATGATAATGCAAAAGTCATATGCAACAAAACGAACAAATAATTAGCCACAAATAATTAGTCACATAGATTTAATTGCATCAAGTTAACAGATTTACTACTGGTTTATACAAAAGAAAACATTCCTTTCACTCATACCTTACATTGCCACATCAAACATTTCTGAATATTGCAATTTATAATAATAAATTGACTATTACAACACTTCATACGATCAATGTTGAAGCCATATTACGATGATGAACCAACCAGATTTAAGAGTACAGTTTTTCGATTGTAATTAGAGATGTTAAATGTAGTGGTAACAGATAGCTCCTATCTTCGTTAGGAACTAAGTAAAAAAATTGACTATATTTAGTTCTTAAGATGTTTGAAACTGATGAACATATTTGCTCCTCAATCAAAAAGTCAATATAACATAATGAGAAAGTTAAATTAAAAGAAACATACGCTACTAGAGCAGATCGCATTTGAACAACTTAATATACCTGATGTAGTTTCAGGAGTAATAAAAGGTGTTTGTATGACGCCTAAATGTCATTATATCTTCTAACTCAAATGATATAGAAGCAATTATCATTTACGTACATGGATAAGAGACCAACAGTAAAACATATAGCTGAAGAGTACGTAGGTGTCTCCAAAGATGAATTTGCAATCAATAGATCGTCCTTCATAAGCACCAATTCTTTGACTCTACAACTGCTATTCACACTTATAATGTTGAATTAATGCAGTCAGAATTATAGGACTATAATCGTCCTTAAAAGAATTCGAAGTTTAAATTATTTTGAATCATACAAGCAATAAACCTATTACGAACCTTACTAAGTTTAATAATCGAGTAAAAAGTTTATTATTATTATTATTATTATTATTATTATTATTATTATTATTTAAACACATAAAAATTGGTGCAAAGTGGCACTGAATACATAGGTGCCACATAAGTCACTTGATTTGCATGTGGGCTGTGATACTGCTCGGATGCTCATACCAAAGCAGGTGGTCTTTTTAGGGAGCCACATCCGAAGCCTTCGATCTAAAGGTCTAATCCACAAGGCAGTGAAGCAACATCAGGAAGTGCAGTCCCATGATAGCCGGTGACCAACGATTGGTTCATACACCATTAGTTCCCTTAGGATCCTGGAACCCATGTGTACCATTGATTTGAAATAAGGATTTCCCAACTCCCCTAGATGGATTCTCCGTGTCCAGCAATCTGGTTAAATTGCAGAACACTCGCTTTTCGTCCTCTCAATTTCGGAAAAAACACCCCCGTCGCGAGAACAGTACAACTTCCCTGACAGTGGCTGTATACGCATGGCCATATGAAAGTATGTCGAGAGAGAGATAGGAATATCTCAACACTTGGCCGTACCAGGGCATATGCCTTAAAACGTTTAAGATTTTCCATATTTAATTATTCATTTATATTACTTGGATTTTGACTGATCAATAACTGAGTAGAATTTCGTATGTTCACTTTCAAATTCGTCATTGTTGTGTAGTAACAGTTCCACTAGTGGATTTAAGTTCAGAATGCGTCCTAATCTCAGGCAATATTATAATTATTCATTGTTAGACAAGTTTGATCACTATTGTTGTAATAAGCCATGATAAAAGAAGCACAATATCTGATTGGAATCAGTACAACGCTAGAAGACAAAGCCAATAGTCAGTTGAATTTGAGATTACCTTATACATTTCATTTTATAACATGACGAATATTGTAAAAGTTGGAACTGATTTTTGAATTATAATCATTATTAGTAGCATTATTCGGTTTTTTCTTTTGTATAATTATTGGATTACAATGTCTGCATATCCCATTTATAATAAGCTTTCAATCAACCTAATAACTAGTTTTGTACAACATACTATTCTTAATTTGTTATCAGTCTATCCACTATTTACAACCAAATTTCAGCTTATTTATGTATAATTTTGATTTTTAATTTTATGATGAGATTGTGTCACAGAATGTTTGCATACTAACCTACGTATATTTGAAATTATTAATAAGCTGGTTGCTTACTTCTCTTTGACCTCAACGCAAAGGGATAGAGATAGATTTAAATATAACGAACTAATAGCAATGCAACTTGTGTCGGCTCAAGGTTAACGGTGTAGATCAGATGTATGATTAGTCAAGTCTAGGACACTAGTTGCTAATAAAAAATAAACACAATAAGAATTTTGATTGATGACTTTAACATGTGATATCGATTAGCGTCTCAAGCCATAACATTTCAGTTCATAGCATTGTTATTGCATTACGAATTAACTGTCTATGTGGAATCCTTACAACTACAAGTGATTAATGTTACGACTTGTACTACTCTTTGACATTATTCTAGATAATTTCATTTAAAGGAGTTGATATAATATTGAAGAGAACGGCGGCCTGCTTGAATATCTGGGCTACCTGTTTCTGCCATCTAATTATTTCAACCAGTTATCTGGGTTTTTTTCATTTTGTTCTAACGTCTCATTACGCCCATTAATCGCATAACCTATACAGGTGTGTTTATGAAAAGCCTACGACCTTTCGCTGCACAAGTTACAAAAAAGTACTATAAAAGACATCGTGGTGGTTGGCAATATGCGTTAATGAGAATGAACATTAATCGTATGTCGATTCTCGAGCTCCTAAATTCTAAACGCCGACCACTAATCAACCAAGTGGACTATCTTCAGTTCTTATTAAGTCAAAATATGTATCGTAATTGTGGTGTCATCACAATTCAAGAATCTTGGTTAAATAATTTACAGGATGACTGCGTAGTATCACTCTACGTGATTTCCAAATTTATCGTCAGGATCGATCAAACAATAAAAAGAGGTGTGGCGGCGATGTAGCTACGTGTGTAAACGTGAACTGATGTCGATCTTCGTTTGCGTGTTTCAAGTTTTCAAATGACTTTATCGACTGTCTAACTCTAAGATGCCGTCCAAAACATTTGAATAAATACAAATGTGTTTATGTTAACAATATCTACGCGACTCCAGACTGCACATCATCTGCACTATTTGTTTTCGTTGATGAATTCACTGAGCTCTCTGTTACTGCCTTCAGTGATTCACTTTCAGTTGTATGTGGTGATTTCAATTCATGTGACTGTAGCTTCCTTACGTCACTAGGTCACCAAAATGCAGTATGTTCGATGCGCTTTTCTAGACTATACTTCAGTTTTTGATTCTATACCAAGACAACGTCTAATTAACAAGTTAATCACTGTCAACACTGACATCTGAATAACCAACTGGCTATGTTCGTACCTTTCTGGAAGGGAACAGTACACTGTGTTTGGAGGAAAGTGTTCAGAGTCTCTACTGTCTCATGAAGGTGTACCACAAGGAGATGTTCATTCACCTCTTCTTTTCTTTCTTTTTGTGCATGATCTGCCATCTTCCACAGAAACCACTTTTGTGAAATATGCGGATGATCTCACTGTATGTATGCCTATCCCTTCCTTTTTACATCCCACAAAAATGGATGAGTTTTTGTCTCGTATTGATTGTTGCTCTGTTGGTAATGGTCTTATACTTAATCCGTATAAATGTCAAGTTGTTAACTTTAGTATATGACATGAACGGCATCTAAACACCATTTTGAGATCCCATAATGCTTGTGCTATTGGAGACTCTTTGAGAAACATATTGTCGAAGATCAATTTTCTTGGTGTTACCTTTTCCTCTCATCTCTCTTGGTCTTCCCACGTTTTATTGTTATCGAAGAAGGTTTACCGTCTGACTTACTACATAAAGAGATTGCATGCTCTTGGGATTAGGACAGAGTGTGTTGGAGAATGCTGGTCGGCAGCCTATGTTTCACTGGGAGTAACAGGTGTGAGCAAGTAAGTAAGTAAGATATAGTGAGACAACTTCAACAGATCCATATTTGTGCCAGATTCTGCGTTGTTCATGACTGATTGACCATTACAACAGATATAAACGACAGTCAAGGGATGTACATATATATATCCATGCTGCAACTAGTTTTTTTATTTAAATATTCAATACATATTACATTTTAACAAAAATTATAACAAGGAAATGAATTAAGAAAACAAGAGATTATTATCATGAAAGTTTAATGTGTGTTTAATAGAAGACATCTCAGATAAGCAGAATAATTGTAAACAAAAAAGCAAAGACAAGTACGGTAAAAAAAAAAAGAAACCATAAAAAACACATGCACTACTTATACCTATGATAGTAGTAATAGCATAGTAACAATCATAATAGTTATCATCACCCATAATTAGTAAGCATAATGACATTTGATTAATATATTAACAAAGTTAAAAGTATCATATAACGCATGACCCCCCCTTCCCCCCCACCTTCTTCGCTTAAATTCAATGAGTATACACTGAATTCAACCACTGACAGTGAATTTTCTACGACGAAAAATATTGAATAATAAATAATAAGGAAAAAAGAAAACGAAAGGAAAGGAAAGACAAAAAGATCTAATTGCCAAATGAATGATTATACTGTACTAATATAGTTTTAAACCATTAACAACAACAACAACAACAGCAACAGAAAACTCACTCTAATCCTTCAATAGATGTTTAGATTAGAACAGTTAGACACTGTTGAATTCTTATCTTCATCATCATCATCATCATCGCCATCATCATCAATATGATCCATATGTTTATCAATGATTAATATTATTCATATTAATAGATAATTGTTTAGCAGTTTGAATTAATCTTTTTAATGCTGGTCCATAATATTGAATATCTGATAATTCTATAGCAGATTGTATAAATAAATTTATTTGTTTTAATGCATTAACATAATCATTAGATTGAATAGATGAAATACAAAATTGTAAATATTCCATAGAATTCTGATCTAATTGTAATTGACCAGTAGATATATTATTATAGAATTGATTTAAACAATATTCAACATTCATTAATTTATGACGAGTTTGCTTAAATGATAAAGGAAAACAACAATGAATAGTTTAACGAACAAAAAAATTAGGTTGCTGATAGTATAGAGTAGCAATTATTTATGTGAAACAATTTCAATGTTTCGTCCATCAAACTTATTTACACTTCTTCAGGCTTATAATCAATATCAAAAAAATAATGTTGATTGTTAGCCTGACGAAGCTCAGACAAGTGTGTTGGACGAAACATTAGAATCATTTAAATTTCAATCGCCGAGATTATTTCATATATAATTTTTATATATAAACCCGTTTATTGTCTTAAGGTATACATGCATACTACTTCCAATCCAGTTGTTATTCTTATTACTTCCGATCCCTGTTACATACTACTTAAGCCTGTTCGCATAAGTAGCATACACCACAGTACTTAATTAATTAATTAATTTATTTATTTTACACATAGATATTGGTACAAGAAGGCACCAAATACATATGCGCCACACAAATCTTATTCGATATGTGCGAGGGCTGTGATACTGCCCGGGTGCCCAAACCGAAGCAGGTGGTTTTCTTAGGGGGCCACTCCCCGAGCCTTTGACCTAGAGGTCTTACCCACAAGGCAGTGGAGCATCGTAAGGAGATGCAGTCCCATGGAAGCCGGTGACCAACGATTGGTTCATACGCCATTTGTTCCCGCAGGATACTGGAGCCCATGTGCACCATCAGTTTGGGATCCGGTTAAAGCGCCGGACATTCGCTTTTCGTCCTCTCATTTTTGTAAATAACACCCCCGCCACGAGAAGGCAGTGAGTAGGACTTAATTAATTAATTACTGAGATATTATTAGTGATTAAAATCAATGGTTTAAATAAATCAATATTGTTTGTATCATATCTTGATTGAAGATAGTTCAACTGATTGACTGATATTACCATTAAATAGTATGAATATGAAAAACAAAAAAATGTCAGTTCCTTGTTGTGATAATGATCAATTAAACAAGAAATGTTTACATTCAATACTTCAACCGATTGTCTTCTACCCATTGACATTTACAACTGCAACTGGTCAGTCTATTATTGACCCATGTGCACACTGTTGTCTTAAACGTAAATGGGAATATTCAAACAACCATTACAAAAATGAACAAATCAAGCTAGTTAGAATAGTGCTTATCTATGCGCCAAGAATGTTTTAATTGAAGTTATTATACTCATTTATAATAGGCTATTGAAATACATACAAACCTCCCTTAATTTAAATTAAGAGGAGATAGTGATTATGTGATGCATGCTACTTATGCTTGGAATGCTTGCCGAAAGAAGATTGAATTTACGAAAACAGGAATAAGGAACAGAAAGAAATTGGGACAACAAAGGAATCGAAAAAGTTATGAAATATAATTAGGTGGAAGATGTTTATAAAGGTACTCTGTAATTTTCTATGAAGTATTGAATTGAATAACCCCACCAAGCCCTCATGTAGTACAGTTATACTAATTACGGAAATTTCCGATGTTGGTAACTACGTACAGTTAATTAATGAATAGTCCTTATTAATAATGTAATTTAAAACAATTCAGTGATATTTATTTGCAACCCAAAAGATGTCTTCATTTTAGATAGACGTGACAAGTGAAAATATGTACCTGATAATTTACTTTGAATATTGAAAAATCACTACATGATTGAAGATAGTCTGGAGGAAACCTTAGAAATACACTTCAAGCGAGTCGGCACTTGTAAGCAGGGAGTAGCTGTGGTTTAAAAGGAAGTGTCAATCTCTATAGCAATTGAACTTATATCCCTGAAATTCGTAATTTGATATAGGGCGCGATGAAATCTAGGTTAAGGAATGTTTTATTTCGAATACTTACAACCACCTAACGTCTCGAAATAGCACACGAAATGCCAAGTCAAATAGACAACTCACGACATTGAAGCTTGATCAATAGAAACTGATCATCACAAGAAACATACTAGACAAACATGACATTGGTCACTATTCAGTGATCAACCAACTGTGAACTTTAATAGATTTTTTACTACAATAGTAGTGGGATCATTATATATTTCAATTCTGTGCCTTCAAGACTTGTGCCAACATGTTTGAATCTGATTCATAAGTGAAGAACAAATAACGCAAGTATTATGCATAAATTAATTTAAGGTAAAATTTAGATAAATATGCTTACTTTGTCGCCAACCTTACGACAATTTTCAATTAAGTCAAATAACACTTTTTTTATGGGCTGAAATTCTGTTGGCAATGAATAACCATTAACATTATTGTGATCAGAGTTTAAACTTGTAGAATCTAACTTATGTGATAATTGTAAATCAGTATGGTCATCATTCGAAGAAGTGAAAGAATTCGATGGCATAGCATTTTCAATAATAGTTTGACTGGTAATCCCAGATTTAACGGTAGTAGATAAAGGTTGAGCTGCTGGCCAAAGATTAAGTTCGGTGTAGGAATTCGGTGGAACAACTGATGACATAGGTGGTAGTGTTGACGATATAGTGCAAAACTGAGAATTTTGTTCAATCGGTGGTTGGAAATAATTTGGGTACTGTTCTTGTTGATGATATACTCCTTGTACTTGTGGATACGATGGCTGTTGAACAGGCGGTCCCATGAATGATGATGATAATGATTGCTGTTGAATATGTGTCGATGACAGTGGCAAGGGCTGCTGTAGTTGCTGCTGAGGATGAACTATACCAGCATTTATAGGTGAGATAGAATTTTGAATTGGTGGTGGCGCAGGTTGATATACATTTAATCCAGTAGCAGGACAACCTGGTGGTAAAGGAGGATTTGAAGGAGTAGTGTGTAGTTCCATCATTGGTTGAGGAAAATTCGAAGGTGATACGGAATTATTCGGTTGAGGCAAAGGTGAACTAATAAATTCCATAGGATTATAATAAGGGTTGTGTGAAACAGTTGTCTAGAAAAATTGTAAATAAAATGTAAACATTTGTAGGTGCATCAGCCAACATTTGGTTAGAATACACACACACTAAGTGTATTCGTGTAGTTCCTAGATATAATAGCACTTTTCATGAAGGAAATTTCTGCCACAAGTTTTACTCAGGATTTGTGAAACATTTACAATAACTGATCGATAGATATTGAACAATTTATAAGGACATAAATAACTGAAAATGTTTAGCCAGCATATGCAGCAAAAAAAGGTTTGGCGTCTTGCAAAGCGAAAGTATACAGAGAACAAGATGGAGCTGAGCTAACTCGCTCTATCACTATGAATATGATCTTGGTCACAAACCTTCGAAATTTTCGACAATACACCCTCACAAGTTATCCAGTATAACCAGAAACTCACGATTCTACACCCTGGAAACGTGGTTTATGATATTCCATCAAATCATACACATATAATTACCAAGACAGCAAATATATTCCAGTGGTGAAGTTGATAGGGATACCTGCAGATACCAACATCAGTGCTTCTCAAGAACATCATAGTCAGCTTATCGGTTAACCTCTCAGCTGTCAGTCAAACAAATTATGATACTGGCCGGTCAGCCAAACCGAAGCAGATGGTTTCTTTAGGAGACCATTTACAGAAACTTTGATCCACAAAGCAATGAAGCAACGATAGGAGATGCGCTTCAATGGTAGATGGTGACAGAAAATACCTCCATACACTATTTCTCCTCTCAGGATTTTCGAACCAATGTGCATAATTGGTTTGGAATCAGGGTTTTCCAAATCCTCTCCGTCAGTTCGTAAACATCACCCTACTACTAGAAGGCAGTGAATAAGACTTCCTTGGTATTGGCTATATACGTGTGGCTATATGAAAGTAATTCGAGAGGGAGAGCGGACTGTCTCTACTCTCGGATGTGTAAGGGCATTTAGGAGTGATATATAGTATACTCATTCTACGATCAGTATGTAGTATAAAGCTAAACTCCACACGAAATGGGAATCGACAATAACAACAAAATTAATATCACTAGTAATGACACAACATACCTGACGTGGTTTATCAGTTGTTAAGATAGGCGGATCATTCCAACCTGGTGATATCACTGATGATTGATGCTGTGTTTGTGTTGGTGGTGGTGGTGGTGGTGGTATCGACGTTGGTGCTGGTAGTAGCGGTGGCATATGTTGTTGAATGTGTTCCTGTTGTTGTTGGGTGTTGAACTGAGGAATAGGTGTTAGCATACCATAAGGCACATTGTTTAATGATTGAAAACTAGGAGGCATTGTTCCACCAAAGTTATGCCCAAAGGTTGTACTTATTTGGGCTGATTGTGTTGGTGATGCTAGTGTTGCAGGCAATGGCGGCTTTAGTACATTCGACATACTAAATAATAAAAATCAAAGATGAAATCTTTCAATGTATACACACGTATGTATGTGCGAGCGTTGATTTTCATAAGATGGACATCTTAAGATATGTTTGTTAGAATTATCCACGGAAAATAATGCAGTTCAGGATGGAGATTTTACAGGTATTGTGTTCCTATGAGCTAGATGATATTTAGTCGTGAAGTTTTCGGTATCCTTCTAGACAATATTATCAATTAGCTATTTTTTTATAGTTGGCTAACAACTTGTTCTGTTGACCAGCAATTTGACTAGTTGTTGTTGATAATCGTGTTACTGTAGTTCAAACATTTTTGTTTTGGTTGTAATCACCTACCTGACACTTTCTTTACATTTCTGACATTCTAGCTGTTCTTCATCTTTCGTACTGGCTCATAGATTGAAGTAGTTTCAGAAGTGAATAGTCAGGGATCGACTTAGGAGTGAGATACAATCACAACAAATATGCAAACAACAGCCATACAGTGATGGACTATAGATAAGTAAAACATTTCATGTCAACAAAGCAAATTATTGGAGAAATACTAATTGCTCAAATTTTTTTCAATTGCCGACAATGTTGTTTAGGTAAATATTGAACAGTTTACAATCAGACTACACAGTACAGAATACAAAAACAATTCTACTAAAACATTCTGATATAGTTGAAATGACTTGAAATGTTAAACCTTTTAGGCATTAAAAAGCATTATAACAACCATTTATAAACATACATTAGGTTTTGACATTTTGTTCATTGGTTATTTAGAGTTACTTATCATTAGTTTAGGTAAATCACTTTATGGTTCCTTACTTAAGATTGTGTACAGACTTTTTAAATAATTGTCTGTTTAATACAGTGAAATAGTTTCAGTTAATATGAAGTGATGCCTCAATACTTAAGACCTTCAACTGGCAGCTAATAAGTTGTAGGTTTGAAACGCATTACATCTGATTTGTTTAAAGCAAACAAGCAGTAGTTACCAGTAACCCTTACACTTAAAGCGTACCTCAAAGACAGGTACAAGAGATTTTATCGGATAGAAGAGGAATCATTAACCAACACAGTAGAAGAACAGCAAAGATAAAAACAACACATTCAATCGGGATCATGTGACCGAACTAAAACAATAACATCAAAAAACTCCACTAAAGACTGTTTTTCTATCAACAACAAAAAAAACAGAACACACAATAACTTGATTTGAAATTATCTGAATTATCCTGTTGTTGATGATGTTGATAGAAATTTGATCATTATTAGTTGGTATACGGGTAACCTAACGGAATTGACTGGGTATAGTCATCATGACACAAGCTGAAATAGAATATCTTTAGCAATGGAATCCAGGACACTAGTTCCATCCTATTTGGAACTTTTCAGCCGGATTACAACTAAGAACGATTGAATTTCAATGAAAATAATAACAACCAGATTAATTTAAAACCACTTAAAATTACATTACAATCCATAACCATTGAACAAATGAGTAACTATCTACACTCAGTAGCTAAGTGGAGAATGCGATGGCATTTGAAGTGAACAGTAATGAATTCCAGGTGTGAATGAGATGTAATTACATCTAGCTGACGAGCCCCGAGTAAGACAAAACGCACGTTTTAGATTTCATTACTAGCCACACTTCATCCTTTTTAAAACACACTATAGATAACTGCAACTAATAACCCTAGAATACAATCTTCGAAACAGTCAAGGTGAAAATGCTAATCAACCCTGTTTAACGCAAAAAAGCTGTTTGATTTACACTGAAAACTACAGAGAAAAATAACCACAAAATATATCACTTTAATTATTAAGTATCCCTACATTTGAAAAAAAAAAGATCTACCTATTTCCAGAAACTGAATCTGTTCCTAATAGATTATTATTTGGAGGTTGTACATAACGATGGTTCATTACAGGATAGTTTCTATTATTGTTATTATTGTTATAATTGGCATCTAGCAGAGGTGGTGCGACAACAGGTGGAAATTGTCTAGCCGATGATAGATTCGATTGATTTATTAAATTTACAGGGGGCAAACCCAGTGGAGAGTAAATATTTGAGGAGGAGGAGGATGACACTATTGTGGATGGAACAGGAGAAGTAAGTGATGGCAGTACATCGGCGTTATGTGATGATATAGGCGGAGAAAAGTTGAATCTATAAGAAGAAGTGGTTTATCAAAATATGTAAAAAAAAAAATTACTTTCTTGTAAAATCGTCAGTAATGACGAATTGCTAAAAGGATCTTATGAACCTTCATCATATCACCATATTAAGATGAATAATTTGTTGATAATAATCACCGTAATCTACAATCTGTTGAGAGACATCGAAAAAATCAGACAGACCAGGATAGTCATGTGCGTTTCTTCTCAACAATATATTTTGTCCAGATTTTTATATTGATTTCTAAACAATTTCTCACTTATTTGATTTCATTTAGTTATATTAGCATGAAGGGTGAGTCAGAGATTATGACTTGTGACAGATATTATGTTAATAGTAATTAATTGGTCGACCGATTTGATATCCCATCTTAATATGAGACAACTCTGCAGTGCAGACTCATGACTCTATAATGTATAGTTCGGCCTTTGGTTTTATGTGCTACGTTACGTTTAACTGACTGACCGAACCCGTTATATTAAGCCTGGCCCACCGAGTGCCGTGTGACATCCGAGGGTAAAGAAAGTCCGCCCTCGCTCTCGAAATACACTCATATAGCCAGTACCAAGGAAGTCCTATTCATGGAATAAAACAGTATAAGAGTGGTCCGATTTCAATGAAAATATCAACAATCAGATTAATCTAAAACCACAACAAATTACATTAAATTCGTAACGATTGAATGAATGAATAGCTATCTACACTCAGTAGCTAAGTGAACAATGTGACAGCGCTTGAAGTGAATAATACTGAATTGAAATTGTGAATGAGGATGTAGGAACATCTGGCTGATGAAACTCCAAAGTAGTACGAAACATTAGCCCTGAATTCCACTACTATCCAAAATCTATATTTATTTAAACACATAAACATTGGTACAAGGAGGCACCAAATACATATGCGCCACATAAATCATTTGATTTGTGTGAGGGTTGGGATACTGCCCGGTGCCCAAACCGAAGAACGTGGTTTCCGTAGGGGGCCACAACCGGGGCCTTTGACCTAAAGGTCTGATCCACGAGGCAGTGGAGCGACGTTAGGAGATGAAGTCCCATGGTAGCCAGTGATCAAAAATTGGCTCAGATGCCACTTGTTCCCTCAGGATACTGAAGCCCATTCGCATCATTGGTTTGTAATCACAGATTTCCGACTCCCCTAGGTAGATCCTCCATATCCACCAACGCGGTTAAAGCGCTGGACATTCGCTTTTCGTCCTCTCAATTTCGTAAACAACACCCCCGCCACGAGAAGGCAGTGAGTAGGACTTCCCTGGCAGAGGCTATATACATGTGGCCATGTGAGAGCATTTCGAGAGGGGGAGCTGACTCACTCCACTCTCAGTCGTACCAGGACATCATGAAAACTGTTCAGTAAAAACTTTAAATCTAACACAGAATCAATCATATTGAATGAATTTTCCAAATTGCAACCGATTTCAAAACTTACGTAGATTTATTTTGTCCAGATATACTGGTCTGTACACCAACAACACTATCATTAAACGACGAACAATTAGTAGAAGACGAAGAAAAGGTTGGATAATTGAAACTATCAAAATTATTTTGTTCATAAAATTGATTTTGATTTATTTTTGACTGATATGTGCATTGCATTGTTTGATTAGATAAAGATGGATAATTTACTGACTGTTGTGGTTGATAATGATTAGAATTAGTTGTTTTAATAAATAAAGATGATTGTATTTCTGTGGATGAATTAGCCTTTGATAGACCACAATGACATTGTATATGCTAATATAAAAATAAAAAAACAAATTATATATATATAATCAAGTCAAAAACCAATAACATTACAATAGTGTATCCAACGGTCATATCAATGTTCCGTTTGATGTTTGATCAAAATCTATCATTTCAATCCATGACTTCATTTATCTTGGAAATCCTATCAGATAAGATGAGTTGGTGTCTCATGAATCCTTGGCAAGAAGTCAGGAAGTTTGGTTAGTTTTTGCCAACTTATGTCACTTCTGACGTAGACGAGATATTCGCTCGGTTCTTCTTTAAAGATGTGAAACGTAGTCTTTAAGAACAGAGGATATTCACAGGTTACTAGTATTCTTCCATAGGTGTCTTTGAAGCACTACTTGTATATTTTAGGACCGTTGAGTTAGCAGTTTTTATGTTAGACACAGAGTACTAAGCGTGTATGGTGAATCAATAGACGAGGTAGTGAATCTTTATTGACTGAGATGGTTGGAAGATGTATTAAGTATTCGCATGCACGATGATAGCCGATGTAGGAGTAGGTGGTGAGAAATCTAGAGGCAGCCGAACCAAGACATGGCATCAGTCCATGAAGACACACTTTGTTGAACTGATTCATGTAGGTAAGTAGGTAGGTGCATACCAACTATTTAGGTTCTGCGTGATTATCAAAAACAATGTTTAAGTCTTTCAATGGCAGGGAGCAGAATCGATCGCAGTGGTACAGGTGGATTCACTGTTTATTTTCCCTTAAATCCTTCTCTAAGAATTTTCCCATTATTTCACTAATTTATATCTCTTCGATCTGTATTTTCCATCCCTAATCTTTTTTTATTTGTCCTAATTATGTTGCTATCTCTACTACTCTGGAATTTGACCTGAAGATTTCATCTCGCTGTAGTAGCGTATGCTTGATCACGCACTAGGACCTACACAAATATTTTTTCAATATCTTACATGTTAGCTACTTAAGTCGCTCATTACTTTGTTGATATATATGTATGCATATTAAATCCTGTTCATTCATTAGTATTCGCATTTTTGTCCGTATTCGCTTCGTGTGCTTAGTAACTCTGTGATCTGAGTTGTACAATAATAGACTGTAGTCACCTTTTGGTATTGTCATCTGAAATCTACACATCATTTGAAGTTATGTAATAACGGTTATCAGGACGAGTGATATACGAAACAATAAGCCAAAACACCATTAAAAACCAGAGAGCACTGGACAGATGTTTTATTCTAGCAAGAGATTTCTTAGTTCTGCTTGTCAACAACCCAATCAAAAAGGATCAAACACATCACCACCAGACTAGGTGATAGGTGATTAATCTCCGTAACACTAAGTCAGTATCTTTTGATGTACATGCCTAACTTAAATCAGCTGCTTACCACGAAACCTGAAGGCCATGAGTTAGGTCCCCAGTAAAGACATGGATATGTACTAACAGAGGGTTTTGTTATATCCTAGTGGAGATTAAATTACGGGCAACTTCTGAGAATTATTAATGGACTAATATTTTATATACATTGTTACTGTATAACTATTCAGTAACTAGATTACGTATATCTATATTCCTTTTACTATAAGCTTCATTTGGACCTATAGATTATTATTGTACGATTTGCTGTTCTTAAATTATACTCAGTTTATTGACTACAGTCTCCCACGTTCACAGCCACTTTTTGGCTTGATCTTGTATAAATGTTATTTCCTATTTTATGGTGTGATGCAGTCTGTTTGTCTGGTATATAAACCAAGTATGTTTGAAATAAATGATTCGTATAGTGGAAGATGTTATTGGCATTCTGGTTTCAACTGGACGAGCTAGACGAATAAAGGACCAATAAGGACTTATATTGTAACGCAAGTTGTACTGTAATATTCTGAAATGTACACATATATTTATAACGTTTATTGTACTTATCATTGTATTTATCATTATAATTACTGTATCTTAATCACTGTAGCCGTTATCCAAAGTTTTGTGCATTTGTTTAAGCGCAACACCTTCCATATTGTTTGATCTTGGTTCGTGTTTCAGTTGTTCGTAAACTGTTATGAAATATAAACACATCTATCAGCTGTCTTTTGTACTATTGTATGTTATAATTATTCTCTATGTTACTGTTACAGGAAGCCTTTTCATTTTCATATTTGAATGAAAGCGTTTAAATACCTGAGACACCTCACAAGTTGAGGTTTGTAACAAAATTTTGTTTATTATTCACTAAAGAGCCGCTATTGTAGACAAATCGTTGTTTTGGAAACTTCGGTTTTGCGCGTATCTCAATCAGGTGACTTGGACGCTTCGACAGACTTAACAAACAGATTACCTGTTAGTTATTTATCATTAATTCTTAAAGAACAGGTTATTTTCATCATAATCCATATAAACTAACTATTCGATTATCGAAAAAATGTGTCATGACAAACAGTCCAATTCAATATACACATTTCATCCTATTTCGGACTCCTCAATTAGATACATACATACATTCGACAATTGACTTAAATATACTTAAAATAAAGAAAGCATTGGAAGAAGAAAAGAACAAAAAAATGAACAAATAAAACTTACCGGATATGGGCATAAAAAGTGTTGAGATAATTCATTGGATAATATTTGTTGTTTTTGCTGTTGTTGTTGTTGTTGTTCCATGCTTAGATTACACCAAATACGATGTCTTAAATCAATTAAATTATTCATTGTTTGTGAATATAATTCAACAATTGATAAAGTTTTTGTTAATAAATTTAAAGCAAGTAAACTAATCTGTTCATTTGATCCATTATTATGATTATGATCAAATCTAGTTTCAATTAACCATATAGCAAGATGAATTAATAATTGACTTGATTTATTTGTACAATGATTAATTCCAGTTGATGATGATAAACGAAATAAGAAGAGTAGTAGTAATGCTAATGGCTAAACAATAAAATTAAATAATAATTGTAAGTAAATATGAAATGAAGAAAGAATCTTCTATTAAAACATGCATATCTCATTATATCGTTTTTTGGATGCAGAATTCAAACTTCATTTGGTGGATCACAAACATCTTAAAACTTCAAATGTTTTATGTATTATAATTGTACTACTCATAAGTAACTAGTGTTTTTATCGTATAATTTCCCATTTTGTATTTCATTGATTAATCGTAAATTATTTCAATTGAAGTCAATTGAAGCTAGAGCATCATGGAAAAGCTGGAACCACTGGACAACCGGTTCGTCCTATTATGGTACTCCTAGGCAGTGGTCGATACGTATTTTATTTCTTCGGTCATATTGAACGAATCATTATTGTACTTATCTACGTTAAGAGTTGATTGTCGTTATAGTGGGATTTACCAATTTGAACATTAGTGTTTTAACGTAGGATAATTATTATCTCATATCAAACATTACGGACTAATATTAGTGAGACAACCACCGAGTGCCAGGAAGAATTGGGCAGTTGTTTTATCGTAATATAGAACTATTCAAAAGTGTGTCCACGATTCTATCACCAGGGATTGCTCTCGTACAAGGATGACTAATCTCTATAATCCCTAAGCCGCCATTCGATAGTTTGCATGTTTAACTTCAATCAATTAGTAATATCGCGCAACCATCATATTGCGTAACCAACATTAAACATGATGCTTTACTTAACATCAATCGGTGATTCGAAGTTTAAAATTGAAATAATCTCCATAAACCCTTATAGTAATTATTATTTACTACAGAATCAGGTAACCTGGGTTGGCATTCCACAAAAATATCGATTTCTTCAAGACTGTAGGCAAATACTTTGTTTATACGTGTCAACTACCAGGATATTTACGTAAAAACAAACGATCTGTTTTCGAGTACGTCCAATCACTTAATAAAGGAATCTCTCTCATTCCATATATATATATATATATATATATATATATATATATATATATATATATAAGTTCGAAATGGGAAAATATATTCCGCAAGCAGCAGAGTAGTAGCATTTAGGATCCTCCCAAGTGGGAAAGACGATATGACGGTGAAAATGAGCGCTTTTGGTGCGAAAACAAGAAATTCATATGTTTAAAATAAAATTACAAAAATAAGTTATTTACCAAATGAGTTGTGGGGATCTAACATCTCCAACACTACTTACCAAACATTTTATTACATCATCCAAATGATTTTCATTTATATTATTTAGACGTAACCAACATTCTGTTAAATGATCAAGATCATCACCAATAATACAACAGATACATGCAGCTAATCCAGACTCAAATGAAGTAATATTAATATTATTATTATCGTTAGTTGTATTATCCAGTAGACGTTTAGCGAAAATCGCTAAAAATCGATGAAAAAAGGAACGGAAATTTAAAGCGAAATGATAATAACAGTGAACAGAGATATAATATACATATAGATATTAGATACATTAGATTTAGGATGACAACTTTACTAGTTAATATTACATGACTAATAGATTTGATGGTGTAGAATTCAGGATGTTCAGACTAATTGACTTGTTAAGTTATCAATGTTGTTTAAAAAAAACATATTCATCATCATAGTTAATAACTCATACATCTGATCCATAAATTTTCACAAACATTTCAACAGTCAACGTTTATATATATAACCAATTGACAAGAATAGATCTGTGTACTTGACTTTAAACTATAATTTAAATGTGAGGGTTATTGATATCACCCACGTAGTTGCTAAGTTTGAAGAGGTTACGAGTTCACTTAGACTGCCGAACGGAAACAAAGATTCGGTGATCAAAACCAATAAGCTAGCTATTTGATGCGTCCCAGCCCCGCTAACTAGAGGAAGAAGTCCCAGCTTGGAATGGGGAAGTATATTCTGCAAACAGCCAGAAACGAGAGATAACAACAAACACAAATCAAAACGTATATATACAGTACAAAACCGTCCTTGGGGAGAGTTACGAAATAGCATACTAAAAGACGCAACGAACCAGTAGCATTTAAGATCCTGTGTCCGATCTCTTACGGTGGGGTTGTGGATGAGAATTTCTGATGAGTCCTATATTATTTGTTATTTATCAATTGGCTGATAGACACATTTGAGTAACTAAGTAGTGGTTCGTGTACTTGGTTTGGGATCATAAATTTTAATGGTACTAGCCCGATGTTCAAAAAGAAATTGATAGGGTTGGTTTAGAAATAACAACTCAATAGTCAAAGTTTGGATTATTCGTTCATTATAAACCTAATTTTTAGCCAGTGACAGAAGTTTAGAATTCAGATTACCATATTCATGATTGGAGAGATGGAACCTTTCCTAAATGATTTAATGTAGAGCAAATCTGTAAAATAAACTGTCGTATTTCTCCTCTACACTAATGGAACAATAATTTACTTATTATGGGCAATGAACGATTTTATTATTATTATTATTATCATGTACGATTCACTTACTTTAAATTATATATCTATCCAGTACGATTCTACAAGGTTCCAACAAAACTTAAATCACCTGACAAGTACGTGTATTAGCCAACAACTCACAACTGGCAATCCAGTCAATACAAGGATAAAGAAGTATATATGAAACATCAAATATCTGTTAGACTATTAACCAGTGTGTCTGGGAGAACCACCAGTCACCATCTCCTCCTTCAACACAACAATCTGTGAACTTGAAACTACTTAGCTTAATACCATGAGCTTTGGTATCGTAGAACACACACTTTGAACAACCAAGTGAGCAGCCTTGAGGTTAGAGCTTAAGTACTGGGGATAGGTGAGGTTGATGAAGTTATGGATCTGCATAGATTGACGTGGTTATAACAATGTCAGGTGGTACAGGAGTAGGCTAGAAGAAATCTAGGGATAGACAGACTACAACACGAGCCAATATGCATCACTGGTATAGAATCAGAGTTTTCTGACTCCTCTTTGTCAGTCCACCGTACTAACCAAATCAACTCACGATTTCGTAAACATCACCCCACGTCTTATTTATTTATTTACTTAAACACACAAACACTGATATAATAAGACACCATATATATATATATATATATATATATATATATATATATATATATATATATATATGCCACATAAATCATTCAATTTGTGTGAAGTCTGGAATACTGCCCGAGTGCCCAAACAGAAGCAGGTGGTTTTCTTGGGGGGAGGGGCAATACCCCCCGAGCCGTTGACCTAAACGTCTAAATCAAAAGGTAGTGGAGTAACTTTAGAAGACGCAGTCCCATGGTAGCCAGTCACCAACAATAAACTCATACGCTATTTTTTCCCTCAGGATCCTGGAGCCCGTATTCAGCGTTGGTATGGAATCAAGGTTTTTCAACTCCCCTAAGTGGATCCTCTATATCTGTCTCAATTTTGTAAACATCACCCCCGACGCAAGAAGGACTTGAGTCGGACTTCCCTGACAGTGACTGTATATGTATGGCCATATGAGAGCGTTTCGAGAGGGAGAGCTGACTCTCCTCACCCTCAGTTGTACTAGAGCATTTGGGGGCAATCATCTTACCAATTTCATTTTCTCACACTGATAAGACACAGAAACTTGGACTAACATCCACATCTGAAAGGTTTTATGTTGATCATAATAAACTGATACCTTGTTGATTAATAACCATGAAACTATATGAAACGAAAACTCAAATCACCAATCAATTACCTACAACTGACGGCATAACAAAATAGAACTATCCCCGTAACTAAATAACAACAACATCAGTAACAAAAATAGATAATATGCACACACACACACAAAAAAAAAAAAAGACTTACAGCATAACTTTCTTAATAATTCAATATCTTGATCCCATAAATGATTAATCAATGCTGTTAATATAGTTTTCCAATCTGATAATGGCCAATTTTCAATAATATTTAACCAATTTGTACGTAATAGTACACAATTAAATAACATTATGATAGAATTTAAAATTGGATCATGAATGATATGATTATTCAATGAGATTTCATTTAAAGACTGATATAATTTCAATTTTACATCTTCATATAATTCTATTTGCTTTGAACGATGTAAATCAGTCAACATAATAGCGAAAATACTTAATGTAGAAAGATTTGGCAGAGATAATGATGAAAATTTGCTGGGAAAAAAAAAAGAAATTTAGGCGAAACATGATGGGTAAGGGGAACAGATATTTTTGTGTAAAAGCCATCAAAGAATAAATAAGTTTAATATCAAAATTATTTATTTATTTATGTAAACACACAAACATAGATACAAGAAAGCACCAAACAGATATGCGTCACATACATCATTCGATTTGTGTAAGGACTGTGATACTGCCCGGGTGCCCAAACAGAAGCAGGTGGTTTCTGTAGGGGGGACCATACTAAGAGTACCTGACTTAAAAATCTAATCTACAAGACAGTGGAGCAACGTAAGGAGATAGAGGGCCCATGGTAGCCGATGACTAATAATTCGTTCATAAGCCATTTGTTCCTTCAGGATACTGGAATTCATGTGCATCATTGGTTTGCAATCAGGGTTTTCCAATTACCCTAGGTGAATCCACCATATCCATTAATCCGGTTAAAGCTCCGGACATTCGATTTTCGTCCTCTCAATTTCGTAAATAATACACCCGCCACGAGGGTATTTGGGGGCTTAATACCAAAATACTGTATTTCCTAATCTAAAAAGATTACAGTTCAAATAATCAGTTACAGTGACTTTTATGAGTATCACAAGTTATCTGTAATATTTAAACTTACTTCAGTTAGGATACCATAGAAAACTAGGAAGCAATGGACAAATTGTTCATCTTATAATGGAACTGAACAGGAGTGTTTACCCATGACTCTTATCAGGACAGAAATTGAGGGTCTTTAGGTTTCGCAGTGAACCTCTGAACATTAGTAACACCGGGTTCAACACTAATAATATACCTTCAGCTTCAATACATTGTGATATCATATCGTTTGATATTAAGCACAATTGTTGCACTCTAAAATACACAAGTTATGATTCAAACCAATTTCCACAAAACTAGGTTCAGATAACTGTTACCTTACTTAACAGGTATTAAGATTTTTGTAACGTTTTGTAGTTTTCCGTTGTTGATATTCAGGACTACAAATGGTTAGTGTTATGATGTATTGTGTCCGACAACTAATACACATGCTTGTGATATGGTTTAGCTAGTAACCTTTCGTTCTCATTCGGAGTCTTTTAATTAGAATAGCCAGTTGGACTCTCGCATAGGGGGATTGCCTATCAGTATTAAATCTTGGACTCCACACGTCGAAACAGATTCTAGGACAATATTTTCAGGCGATCAGTTCAGGATGCATAATGACAGCAGATACTAGTTGATACAGTGAGTCAATCAAAAGTCACCAAATGAAAAGTTGGTGTTATTACACAAGATATATATAGGCGATTTCATATGCAATTGAAGAAGTTTGGTTCAATAAACTTCTTTCATCACTCTTGGTCTTCGTTCTCAGTAGCTAGTTGGAAGCTTTCGAATAGGTAGTTCGTGTATCAGTATCCATTATCGGACACATAGCGTTACAACACCTAAACACGAATCTGATCAGCTACTTCAGTAAGAAAGAAATTTTATCAACTAAGTCTGAATCCAGAATATATATACACTTATTCATATACATATATCTATTCCCTTCAGAAAACAAAACTCCTTTTGAAAAAAAAGCGTATCCGTTCACAGTAAATGAAGCCATATCTTAACCGCTAGCCTACGCTTATATGTATTTATATAGACATTAAAATATATAAACTTACGGATGTAAACATAATTGAATAATTGTTTGAATATCATTAGTAACTAGAGCATATTTCAACGCATCCAACAATTGAGAAGGTGTAGACTCATTGAAACCTAAATTAAAATATTTTTTTTAAAAAGTAAAGAACATAAAACGATAAACAAAGATAGATAGTGCCTAGCAGTGGAATCCAAGATGCGCGTTCAGTCCTGTTTGGGACTTGTCAGCTGGATATACCTGCATCTCAGAGTTGATGTTCATTCTGGAACTCCTGGATTCCAGTGCTAGCCATTATCCATCTTTGCTTATAAAGTTTATGACTTCAGACAATATTGAGGCAGTCCATACAGGATGCAAATATGCCAACAAGAGACTGATCAATTGCAATCCTAAATAACAAAAGGGATGATACAAGTAAACAAAATCAAGTGAATATAAAACGATAAATTCTCTTATCTCACCAATCTATTACCAATAATTGGATTTCTTAGGTTTAATATACAAACCAAAGTATTATGTAATGATAAAAGAAAGAGTAGAGTGTATGTTCCCATAATTCAGTTAATTTTAAAGAACATAACATTAAAATATCCCATAGTTCTAAGACAGTATAATAGGTCGATGTTCAATGGATAATACGCATATCAACGACATTTATCAATCATTCTGAATTAACAGACAGACATGTTTATTATTAACATAAAGCATGGCATAGATGTATAACAGCTTAAATTGTCATGTAATATTAATATGATGAGATGAATATAATAAGATGAATCAGAGGAAAAGTTTACAATAATCCAGAAGTGATAAGAACGAGAAAGATTAAATATTAAGAAGATGATTTAACAAGATAAACTGGAAAGATATGTATCGAAAAAAACAAAGTTATATGGAATCGAAAGACTTTATAGAGAAATTCTTCTAGCGGAGATTGTAACAATCCCATGAACTTATGATAATCGATGATTGCAGAATTGACTGAGAATTTGCTCCTATGAAGTAGATAAATTGCTCTTTAGTCTAATCCTAGATTCTGAGATTTAAAATTATTTGTACATATTACACAAAATGCGATCAATAATTTTTTTTGATATGGTGGAATAACTACGGGTCAAACACGACAGCAGATGCAGACTACTTGGTTGAGGTCCGTGAGACTATCGTAACCAACGGTTAGAGACTCTGGGTCCCATGGCTCAGAATCGATCACAATGGAGTCGGTGGTGTATACACTCCTTATCTTCCGTTAAACCGTGAGATTAAATTGATTTTATACCTTTCTTTCTAATTCTTTCTTCCTGTATTATATTTTTATTTTAAATCTTTCTTTCATATATTATTACCATCGAAGTGACTACTTCTATGAAGTTGGTGTTCATCTTGTTGTGCTAATGAGGTATGGCATATATATGTATGGTTCTACGTTGTAGATGACTGACTGACGATAGTAGATTAGGGTAAACATCGATTTAGCCAACACATAAAACATGATTCCATTACAACAATTAATCTATTTAATTAATTAACTGATTTATCCTTTTTGCTCTAATTTACTGTGTCTTTTATATATAAAACGAAACTAAATAACAATCAAGTCGAAAATAGACTTTATTTTGTTGAGAACAACAACACCAAATATTTACCTTGAAAATCCTGTTTACTGTAGCCCAACAAATTGGATAATGATGATTTTACTGAAGTTGATTTATCTAAACGAGCCTAGATGAAATTCCAAAAAAACAACATGTCTAAAAACAATGACACAGAGATAAGATGAAATGAGTAACACCAAAAACAAAACAAAAAAATAACAATATTAAAATACGACAGGTAATATGCGTAAGGCTACAGTGATGATAATAATATCTAAATTAGTTTTGTTACTATAGTGAACGAAGACTTGGTAAAGTCAACCAATTTCTTATTTCATGGAAAATCATACATAATAATACATCAACTTGGATATCTATTTCGAAGTGCTTTTTTCACAAATTTCATTGTTCCCTCATTTCTGTTTATTATCTTGATTGCTTTCAGTTTTCTTCTCTTATCTCTTCATTTCAATCTTCTGTTTACAAGCACTACATATTCGATTGGCGTTATATACTACTCAAATATGTCAATATAAGTAGTATACGCCATAGTTACAGTCAAAATTAAACATGAAGGGTGATATGACTCCACCGTGATTCCTACAACTAAAATTTTAAAAGTCGAACATAATATTTAACATGGAAAGATGATATGATAAACTAACCAGATATACGCTAAATAATGCGATATACTGACGAATACGTTCTACTAGTCAAGATTTGTCTTAACTATCTAAGAAACAAAGAGATCTGAATATATTTTGCTAAGTCAGTCAGTCAGTCAGTAACAACGTAGAACTTCGTACGTACGTACATCAGTTCGAGTTCCCACACCACATTAGCACAGAGATGCACTTGTCGATTCAAATCCCGTAGTGATAGAGGTAATAAGAGTATAAGCAGTAATCGGGAAGATTAGGGTTTGGAGATGTTATTTAAAGAGTATAATACAGTGAAAGAAATTTGGAAAGAGGAAAAAAGGGACATGAAGAATTCAGAAGATTAGAGTTTGGGAGAACACAGAGAGTGGATGCACCTGCGCCATTGCAAACGATTTTGAGCCATGTCATTCAGGGTCTCTAACCATCGGTTGCTATCATCTCGCGGTCCCCAACCAGGTAGTCTACACCTACCAACATGACTCAGTCCACTTGTCAGTGACTTCATGGATTTGTGCCATGTTTCGGTTTGGCCGCCCCTAGCTTTCTTCCAACCTACTCCTATACCACTGAACATAGCACGTCGAGGCAGTCGGTGGTTGGACATACGTAACACGTGTCCCAGCCATCTCAACTGATCAAGTTTCACTACTTCATCAATTGATTTGCCATCCTTACCTAGTACCCGTTTCCTAACAACTGTGTTACTTACTCGATGGTCCCATGATATACGAGCAATGTTTCGAAGACACCTATGATCAAATACTAGTAACCTACGGATATCCTCTACTCTTACCGGCCATGTTTCACTGCCATAAAGTAGGACGGAACGAACTGCTGCGCAGTAAACACGTCCTTTGGTTGATAGACGGATATCTCGCCTACGCCATAAATGACGCAAGTTGGCAAAAGCTAGTCGAGCCTTCTGTATCCGTGCTGAGATTTCGTCACACACCAAACCACAAGGGCTGATGAGACTTCCAAGATAAGTGAAGCGGTCGACACACTCAACTACTTCACTCCCTATCACTAGTTCGGGTGTCGATGTAACCCAATCCTGAAGCAACATTTTGCATTTCGAGGGAGAGAATCGCATCCCGAACATGCTTGCATTGTTGCTTAGAGTGGTCATAAGACTCTGCATTTTGTCAGCGTCTTCACCAAATAAAACTATGTCATCTGCATATTCTAAGTCAACAAGTGAACCTCCTGGTAGAAGTTCAACCCCTGTATATTTAGATGAGGAGAGTGTTATCTCTAAAAGTACGTCAATGACAAAGTTAAACAAGAATGGGGAGAGTGGACAGCCCTGACGAACACCACTTGAGGTGATCAATTCTGATGACAGTTCACCATAAGCTCTCACTCTACCAGTTGTGTTCGAGTAGAGAGCGCGACCACCGCGTCAAGGTAGCAGCTTCGATCGGGATATTTTGCTAAGGAAAGAGTGGATTAAGCATCTGCACCCAATCTCGGTTTTCAGACTACAACAACAGATCTGACTTGCTTATAGGAAGCATATATATATATATATATATATATATATATATATATCAGCGTTAGACTCGGACGACCGCAGAATGCAATAAACAACATCGTTGGTTCCAAGAATATCGAGTATATTCCAACTAATATTAGATGGAAACCTTTTTGAAACGCGTTTTTCCACTTTAATGGAATATGTCTCGTAGATCAGGGATACTAGACAAGCAAGTGTCCATAGCAACATTTAAATTGTTCCCATAGTTTCATAATTCAGATTTCTATTTCATTGTGCAATGATAAAACCGGTAAACAAGGTATACGATAGGCGGATTTTTCTCCGACACTGATAAGTATATTTTAGAATTAATTACAATATACACTTTATTAGTAATTGTCGACATCACCTTTCAATTTCATATATGTATATGTTGTGTAATCATAATTTTATGAAATGCCAGTCTCTTTTTTGATATCACATGTCGTATTATCCAGCAGTTGAAGTGACGAGATTTGACATCGTCGTCAAATCTTTAATTATAGTATTTGTCTTGTACTCATTAGTGTTAAAACTCGATTACTGTTTTATGAAATAAGAAATCCAACAATTAGAATTTGTATCTTCAACAATGACAAAACATCATTGATTTAGTGGTTAGAGGACTCCATTTGCATTCAATATACCATACATAACTATATTTTAACAATAGGTTGATACTAATAGCTTTGTTATACCACTCACACAAATGGGACGTTAATTTACCTTAGACTAATACTTACACTAGACACCCTTCCAGTGTCTGTTATACAGGAATTCAACACAACTCAGATCAAGAACACATGACTAGCATAAGTAGAACATAAATATATTTCTACTCAAAAAAAACCGACAACAAAACCGATAATAATAATAATAAGAGTAGAAAATGTATAACTTATCTAATACCTGTCAGACTATCTCTACTCGTCTAAGCAAACGACCAATCATTATTTTGATCGCCCACACATCAAGCTTTCACGTAGGCCTAATTACTTACGCCTGTTGCTTCTTGTGGAGCAGCATAGGCCGTTAATCAAGATTCTGTCCTGAGCAGTTCTTTCCAGTTGCTAATCACTCTTATGATGTCTGCTTTCGATTCCTGACGCAATGTACTCTTCCTCTTTTCCTTCTCACTTCGGAATTCCAAGTAAACGTTTGTCTCGTGACACCCTTTGATAATTTCCGTACTGTATGTCCTATCCAACTTCAGCATCTTTTCCTAATTTCCTCTTCATCTGGATGCTGTTCTCTCCCATAGTACGTTGTTACTGATGGTATCCGACCGACGGACATTCAGAATCCTAAGTAGACAATTGTTGATAAATGCTTGTACTTTCTCGAAGTTTCAGCTCCGTACAGTAGGACCATCTTGACGCTCCTATTGAAGATTGTCAATTTAATGTTAACTGACAATTGTTTTGAGTTGCATATATTCTTCAACTGTAGGAATGTGGCCCTTGCTTTGTCAATCCTTGCTTTTATTTCTGCATCAGATACTCCTTGTATGTAAAAGCTTACACGTCTTCCAGAATTTCTCCATCAAGTGTGATTCAGTTGGTGTTCTTTCCATGTAAGCAATGTAGACTTAGTGAGTTACGTTAATATAACAACTGAATATATTTAACCCTACAGGAATTCGGAATGGCAAACTTTTTTCAAGTTAATACACTATACTGAAACCATCTTTCATTTGTGTCAAGGTTAATGATAACATTCCCCTATAAACTCATTATTCCTTATTTGTACCCCACTTTTAATATTGCTTTAGGTAAATTTTACATTTAAGAGTCATTTAAGTTTATATTATTTTTTAGACAAGCTAGACTTGATAGATATTAGGTAAATAATGAAGAAATCATAGAAATGGTATATAATAAATCAGTATACATATTTATACCATAATAATAATTAAACATTTGGTTGGTTATAATTCGTTCTTACTGTATTTCATTTAGGACATTAACACTGTTGGATGCCGGTTCAGTGGTCTAGTGAATAATCGGTCGCGCGCGGGACTGATGGGTCCTGGGTTCGAATCCCGCGAGGCGAGGTCGTGGATGCGAGCCACTAGAGCCCCATACCAGGACGAAACGGCCATCCAGGTTTTCCATGATGGTCTAGCTTCAATTGAATCATGATCTCAACTATTGAACTTACTACAATCTCCACAAAACCCCTTCTGATACTAAGAATTATTTGATGTATATTTTACTGTTCTGTAATTACCGTTAATCGAGTAGGTATCTATTATTTAAGTTTGTATAATATATGATCTAATTATGTAATAAATTATGATTTCATACTTTCAATGTATTATGGTTATGTAATTAGCTATTGGGAATGGAAGATATTTTGCGGGCCAATAAATGTAAGTAACTTCAGTTATTGATTAGTGGTCATTTGTGTTATTCATGGAAGCGTAGGTTATTGATTTAATATAAACGTAAAGAGATCTCCGTCATTGATGGATTATAGATCCCAGTAATTTAGTAAATATGTACAAAAGTTTAAGTTTAAAACAATACCAATTACTTATGACACCATTTTGAGTTATGAAATAAACCAATAGAGATGAAAGCTTACTTGAATTACATTCCATAAATCCAAATGACCTTGACCATTTGTTAGCGACGGATTATTATTATTATTACTAAGCATCGGTTTGAATAAAGCTTTAGCATTTTCACAAACTGTACTTAAATAATCATTGGGACAATCAAGTACACTAATCAAACATTCGATTATATCTTGTATAGAATTCTTCCACTGATCATCTGATCCATTAGTATCGCTATTAACAGAAGAATGTAGTTGTACTGTTGGCGATGATGATGGTTCCAGTTGAAATGCATCAATGCATTTAATAAAAACATAATATGATTGAACTTCTGTAGAATTTAAATGATTTTGATCAGGTACTGTTCCTACTGTTGAATTTTGTTCAATACTTCCTATATCTGATGATCGGCTATTTGGATCAGTTCGTTTTGAACTACTCATTGAACTATTTGTACGAGTACGTTTTGATTGAAGATTTGTTAAAGATGAAAAAGTGACAAGTCTTCCACCAAACTAAACAACAAAACATGATAAAGACATGGTAAACATTTTATGACGAAAAATAAAACATAGGTCTGTGAATGAAACCATATCATCAGAATCCTTCACTCTCTCTTCCTCTCCTGTACTACTCATTTTCTTCAACAATATCATAATAACTCATATCTGCTTTACACGCAGTAATCCATTTGAATTCAAGAGCGCGACGAATAGTGCATTTGTAGCGAAAAAAACTAAAGCTCAAGTGCCAATATGAATATTAACACCGGAATAGAGATGCATCCCAACTACCGAATCACAAGTAAAATGAAACACGCTTCACGGATTGGATTATATCGCTAACGATTATCCAATTTTACTAAAAACCTGCGACTAGATAATAATAGCGAGATAATTCATTCAGGATGTAAACATGGTAAAACACACTGATCAATGATGCATAGTGACTTTATATGAAAATTAACGTATATACGACTTACAGCAAAATGGACACCACTGGGTCTCTTCAACCAACTTGGTGCAACACGTAATAATGGCATAGGCTATAATTATTAAAACATGATGAAAACGTAAAAAGGAACGAATGCAATAATGTAACAAACTTTTAAAAATTATAAATAATTCAATGTTTGGTGGCAATAACACTTACAATGATAATATATCATGCTTAAGTTAAGCAAACTGGTATGATAATAGATTTATCCATTGAAGAAGCACTGGTAGTTCATCGATTTGAACATGGTAACATGGTGATTGTAGGTAATTGACAGTATATACTGGAATTAGGTTTCGTACTGTTTGGTACTGCTTAGGAAGGTGTACCTGCTCTCTGAAAAATCCGATCAGCAGTGAGAGGGACTTGACATACGGGATACCAGTCAGTATTCAGTCCTACATGAAGTCAGTTGCGGCCCGGACAGCTCAGTGGTAACGTCTGCGGCTGTAAAGCTTGGTAACAAGGGGTCAAATCAGCCAGGGAGTATCATTACTCTGAAGATTACAAGTACATCTTGCTAACACATAAGATATTCGTCACTACGCAGTGATCAATCAATTCTAAACCTAAATCCCGTCTTTTTGTTCAGGAATGATGTCAGATCACTTATTTTATCATGACCTTAACTCCCCTCTTCCATAGTTTTAAATTTAGAAATTATTTTCGATATGCATTTGTCGCTTCTTCATCGTTGTCAAGTGGGAAAATACTACTGTTCAACACTTAAAGTTTCCATAAGCAAATGGTAACTTTCTTAAAAATGGTAAAACTTTCCATTCTTTCATTATAAATTACTACTATGTGCAAGACATGAAGGGACGGATTGGCAAAGCAAGGGCCGCATTCCTACAGTTGAAAAGCATATGCATCGCAAAACAATTGTCAGCCAACATCAAATTCAGAATCTTTAATACGAGCGTCAAGACAGTTCTACTGTATGGAACAGAAACTTCGAGAACTAAAACTGCAAAACACGACCGTAAGCAGGGGGAATGTGTATTCATTGAGAGAATTTACAAAGCATTTACAGAATACATATGTATAACCTTCAGCCGTCCATTTGGATCTTTTACTGTATTCTGCCAATATGAACTATCATCTCGTTTGGTCTCCAAGTGTTTTGACAACGCTGTGCTTTCGATGCACCGAAAATCTTCATTCCGTCTGACAGTTATAGTAACTTCGACGTCACATTCCGCTACAAACCACTTACAATCAAGTGAGTAGTGTCCACTACATTATAACCATCACAAAGAAAAGTACAGGTATTTAAAAGCAATTATCTATCCAAAATACTCAATGTCCGTCGGCCGGATACCATCGACAACAACCTACTTTGACAGAGAACAAACCAACTTCCAGCTAAATTGGGAATTAGGAAAAAAACACTGAAGGTATATACAACACATATTACAAAAATTGTTACCCTCCGTGTATCTGGCGACCTAATGTCTAGTTCTCATGAACTGCGAGGTATAGGCATAGTACTAAGTACGAGGGTGGAACAAACGCTATTACAGTGGATCCCCATTAACAGTCGTCTATGTTCTGTTCGGTTAATGGTGATTAAATAAATAAACCCTTTACATTGAATAAATATGATTCTTTCTGATAAATACAAAACATTATAATCTTAATTATTATTATCAGAGAATAGAAATAGAAATAATAATACAATATATACAATTCTATTTACTTGAGGTAATGAAAGATTTACTGAATCCATAGAATTAGGATTATCTAATAATAACTGATCTGATCCTGAATTGATTTGTTCTTTATCAATACTATTCACATTCGGATCATTCATAAATACAGGATATAATGAATCTGATTGAAGATTATCATTATTATTATTATTCATAGTACTAGGAATAATAGTATTATCAGTATTATTATAATCCATTAATAATTGTTCATTATGAAATACTTCAGCTACTTTATGTGAATTACGTAAATTTAATGAATTTCTCGCTAATATACATTGTTTATTATATCGTTCAATGTTTATTTGTTCAATTTGTTTATTGATACCACTTAATAAATTATATACTGTTATCCAACCATCTGATTGTGTAACACATATTAAATTAGGATGATTTGGTATCCATTGAACAGAAGCATTTGTTGGTAATGTATTAAAACATAATAATGGATTAACTAATTCTTGATCATCTAAACCTTCTAAACGACCAATAAATATTGGTTCCGGTATAGCTAATCATTGAAAGAAGAAAAGAAAAGAAAAGAATGAAATAAACTGTAACCATTTGTGGGAGGAAAACTTTTGTTACAATTAAAACCGTATACATATATAAGCGAACAATATTGATTCTTTTTTTCTTTAATTAGATCGTCATCAAGCTTTACTACTCTAATATACAGTAATAGTTATATATGTATTCGTTGTTTGAATTATCCCGTTAATGTTTAGGGGCTGTGATTGATCGGTTACTTTTGATGCATATGTATCCTGTGCAAACTGCATCGATATTGACACTAACGCTAAGCAATTTAAGCAGGACCGGACCATTCTGATGGGAGATTTCAACGCCAAGGTTGGAACGGACAACATCGGATATGAAGACATCATGGAACGACACGGACTGGGAGAAAGAAACGAAAATGGTGAGAGATTTGCAAATCTATGTGCCCTCAATAAGCTGGTCATAGGCGGCACCATATTCCCACATAAACGCATTCACAAAACCATATGGACTTCACCGGATTACACCACGCAAAACCAAATCGACCATATCTGCATCAACAAAAAGTTCAGGAGGACGATGGAAGATGTGCGAGCCAAGAGAGGAGCTGATATAGCATCAGGTCATCACTTGCTGGTCGCCAAGATGAAATTGAAACTCAAGAAGCACTGGACAACGGGGCGGATAATATCACAAAAGTTCAATACGGCTTTTCTTCGGGATACTGACAAACTCAACAAATTCAAGATAGTTCTCAGCAACAAGTTCCAGGCCTTTCATGATCTACTCAATGCAGAAGGAACTACTGTGGAGAGCAACTGGAAGGGAGTCAAAGAGGCAATCACTTCAACATGTCATGAGGTCCTGGGTCACAAGAAGCATCATCACAAGGAATGCATCATTGTTGATACACTGGATAAGATTCAAGAAAGGAGGAACAAGAAAGCAGCAATCAATACCAGTCGAACAAGAGCAGAACAAGCCAAGGCACAAGCTGAATACACAGAAGTAGACAAACAAGTGAAGAGGAGCATCAGAACCGACAAACTTAAATATGTGGAAGATTTAGCAACGACGGCGGAAAAGGCTGCAAGAGAAGGAAACATGAGAGAACTGTATGACATAACAAAGAAACTCTCTGGAAATCGCCGCAAACCAGAACGACCAGTGAAAAGCAAGGAAGGCGAGGTAATCACCAACAATGAAGAACGGCGAAACAGGTGGGTAGAACACTTCAAAGAACTCTTGAATCGACCAGCTCCACTGGACCCACCCAACATCGAAGCAGCACCAACGGACCTCCCAATCAATGTTGGCCCACCAACAATTGAAGGAATCAGCATGGCCATCAGACAAATCAAGAAGGGCAAAGCAGCAAGACCAGACAACATTCCAGCAGAGGCACTAAAAGCAGACGTAGCGGCAACTGCAAGGATACTCCACATTCTCTTCAATAACACTTGGGATGAGGAACAAGTACCAAAAGACTGGACAGAAGGACTCCTGATCAAAATACCGAAGAAAGGCGATCTCAGCAAGTGTGATAACTACAGGGGCATCACTCTTCTCTCAATACCGGGAAAAATCTTCAACAGGGTATTGTTAAACAGGATGAAGGACTGCGTAGACGCCCAACTTCGTGACCAACAGGCAGGATTCCGTAAGGATAGATCGTGTACAGACCAAATCGCAACTCTACGGATCATTGTGGAACAATCAATTGAATGGAATTCATCACTCCACATCAACTTCATTGACTACGAAAAGGCATTTGATAGCGTGGACAGAACAACACTATGGAAACTTCTTCGACACTACGGCGTGCCTCAGAAGATAGTCAATATCATACAGAACTCATATGATGCATTACACTGCAAAATTGTGCATGGAGGACAGTTGACAAAGTCGTTCGAAGTGAAGACCGGTGTCAAGCAAGGTTGCTTACTCTCACCCTTCCTCTTTCTCCTGGTGATCGACTGGATCATGAAGACATCAACATCTGAAGGGAAACACGGGATTCAATGGACGTCTAGGTTGCAGTTGGATGATCTAGACTTCGCAGATGATCTGGCCCTTCTATCCCAAACGCAACAACAAATGCAGGAGAAGACGAACAGTGTGGCAGCAGCCTCAGCAGCAGTAGGTCTCAATATACACAAAGGGAAAAGCAGGATTCTCCGATACAACACAACATGCACCAATCCAATCACAATTGACGGAGAAGATTTGGAAGATGTAAAAACCTTTACGTATTTGGGCAGCATCATTGACGAACAGGGTGGATCTGATGCAGATGTGGAGGCGCGGATCGGCAAAGCAAAAGCAGCATATTTACAGCTGAGGAACATCTACAACTCAAAGCAACTCTCTGTCAACCAACACCAAGGTCAGGATTTTCAATACAAATGTCAAGACAGTTCTACTATATGGGGCAGAAACCTCGAAAACTACGAAAGCCATCATCCCGAAAATACAGGTGTTTATTAACAATTGTCTACGCAAAATACTTCAGATCCATTGGCCGGACACTATTAGCAACAACGTACTGTGGGAGAGAACAAACCAGATCCCAGTGGAGGAAGAAATCAGGAAGAAGCGCTGGAAGTGGATAGGACACACATAGAGGAAAGCACTGAACTGCGTCACAAGACAGGCCCCCACATGGAATCCTCAAGGCCAAAGGAAAAGAGGAAGACCAAAGAGCACATTACGCCGAAAAATGGAAATAGACATGAGAAAAATGAACAAGAATTGGATGGAACTAGAAAAGAAGGCCCAGGACAGAGTGGGTTGGAGAATGCTGGTCGGCGGCCTATGCTCCATTAGGAGTAACAGACGTAAGTATGTAAGTAGAATCTATAATGCATATTCCGTCCTATTTATCCAAAAAATAACAGAAAGATGAATTGGGTAAAATAAAAAATATAATAGAAAAAATTTCATTAAAATTGATTACATTGATTAATTAGTAACAAAAACACAAACCTTCTTGACATGTTACATTATCCGGTGTAGAGTTTAATGCTTGATTAACACTCCAAACAACCAACATTTCAGCATAAGTTGGATTTAATTTTGTACCATAATTACCGTTTAATGTTGGTAATGCACCAGAAGCACCAATTGTCATAACAATCATATCTTTATCATAGAAATTTGATTTATTCATTGATTTTTGACATTCTGGTATACCCCAACATAATGAATTTACTGTACCTGCATTTCCTAATGCATAATTATTTAATGGGTTAGTTGTTTTCAAATTAGATGATAATAATGGTGGCCAATGACTTAATAAACAAAGCATATGTTTTGGATAACGAAGATCCCATAACTGAACATTAGCATTTGGATTATTTGGATCAGCTATACACAAACGAGTTGCAACATCCGGACTCCATGCCATCATTTGTGGTTCTAACTGTAAATTTAAAAAGGAAAACAAGTGTAATAGTGAGGTTAGACACAGGGTATTACGGAATAATGGTAAATCAGTTGATGAGGTTGTGAATCTTCATCGACTGAGATGGTTGGGCCACGTGTTACGTATGCCTGAACACCGATTACCACGACGCGCGATGCTGACTAGTGTCTGGAATGGTTGGAAGAAAGTTAGGGGCGGTCAAACCAAAACGTGGCATCAGTGCTTGAAGTCAGTAACTTCTAGTTTGAGCCATATTGGGAGATGCAAACTACTCGGTTGGGGTCCACGTGACTATCGTAACCAATGGTTGGAGACTGTGTGATATGGCTCAGAGTCGATCACATTGGTTTAGGTTTATGCACTCTTTGTCTTCCCTTAAACTATGAGATTAAAATCACATCATATCTTTCTTTCTTCGAATTGATTATTTCTTCCTGTACTATATCCTGATATAAAATCTTTCCTTTATATATCACCACCACTGAATTAACTACTTCTATCAATCTTGTTGTGCTAATGCGTTATGGCGACTTGGACCGATGCATATATGTACCTGGTCCTACGCTGTAGCTGACTGACTGAAGTGTAAAACAATGGACTATTCAACAAAAGATTTCTGACTCATTTCACTGAAGTTCTACGTAAATTACAGTTAAAAATCGCCTTGCAATGCAGCTCTGAATATTATTTAGTAAATGATTTTAATTAAGTCAGGTCCCATATTTAATAGTTGGTGGCAGTTGACAGGATGCCATACGCATAAGTTCCGTCCTAATCACCTTTCATCGCCAAGGTACACTTGCAATCGTGAAAAATGATGCTTCATGAGGGGTTCGGATATGCGTAACTCAGCTTTAAAGTTTCAATTTATATTCGGCAATCTTTAGAAGTGTACGCTCACAAACGCACATAATATCGAATTCCAAGAGTTTTGAGTTTTGCGATCAACACGAAAGTTAGATCAATCTGATAAAATTTAATCTTATGGTTCATGTTAGCGGGACATAGACTAGATTAAAGCATGCTCAATGCATGATTGTTTTGGTGCACGCTGATTGGCTGATTCTTATCCAATCAGCACTAGTCGATAGTCGGATAATACTCTGGAATCTTCTTATGTAAAAACTATAAATATACCGACGTTTTCCTCTATTGTGCTTCCTACTGGCTTCTGACTTGCTATTTGGAATATAATCTTTTTCCTGTTCAACCGTGTTCTGATTTGGGGACTTGTCGAGTGAATCGGTGTCCGAGAATACTAAGCAACAGGAATAGCTGGGTCATTAACCGTAAGAAAAAGAGAGTTATAACAGTTCATATTATGAAATTCAGTCAGTCAATCACAACGTAAAACCTGGTACGTATGCACATCGGTTTAAGTTTTCATACTCCATTAGCACAGAGAGATAAAATTGTCAGGCCAAATCCCTGAATAATAGAGGTAGTAGCAGTGTGAATGGTGATTGGAAAGATAAACCATCGAAGATACGATTCGCAAGCAAAATATAAATTGATGAAATAAAAACGCACAAGTTGTGAAGAATTCATAAGCTCAGAATTTGAGGGAAGATAACGAATGGATGCATCTGCGACACTGCAAACGCTTTTGAGCCACGTCATTCAGAGTCTCTGATTATTGGTTACGATTATCGCGTGGACACAAACCAGGTGGTCTACACCTATTAACACGGCCAGATCCAATAATCAGTAACTTCATGCTTTGGTTTGGCCGCCATCAGCTTTCTTCTAGACCACTCCGACATCACACAACATCGCTCATCAATGTACGTGGTGGTTGGGGCGTGTGTTACGTATGCCCAATCACCTCAGTTGAAGAAGATTTAATATCTTATCAATTAATTCACTATCCTCACTCAATACCTAAACCATAAACTCAGCCTTCTTCACTTGATGGTCCCAAAATGCACGAATGGTGCTTCGAAGACACTTATGGTTGAATATTAGTAACCTTTGAATATCCTCTATTCTTAAAGATCATGTTTCACTCCCTTTAGGTACGATGAAACGAGTAGGGGTCAGCGATCTTACAAATACACAAATAAACTTTACGTAAACCATATTATTCAACAGTTTAAGTTGATTTGTAGCAGAAATTCACTTAAATGTTGAGCTTCTTTTTTGTGAATAAAACATGGTATAGATTGTATTTTTAAGTGTTGAGAAATTACAGTTCATATACAACTATTATCTAATACAACCAACAAGAATGAAATCATAAGAAGAAGATAATGAACTCACTTGACACATTGTTTTAGTAAGTTGTAAAACTGGTCCACTTTTACGTAAATCCCATATAACACAACGACCAATGCTAGTTGAGCATAATATGTGTTGAACACGCGGATTCCATGCAACTTGATTTACATTTTCTAAAGGCTATTTTTTCAGTTTTTTTAAAAAAACAAGGATTTTATTCTCGAATTAAGTGTAAGGGATAATAATAAATACTGAGACTAAATGAAGTCATTATCACTTCTTGGCTTGTTATAAACTCTTTTATTACGATGACCCAGCTACTTTTATTGCTTAGTATTCGTCGAACACTTCACTCAACTAGTTCCCAAATCAGAACATGATTGAATAGGAAAGTAATTACATTCTAAATAAACAAAGTAGAATGGAAGGAAGAACCACAATAAGAAGAACGTTAGTATATTTATAATCTTACACAAGAAGATTCCCAAATCTTCTCTAATTAGCGCTGATTGGCCATTTCTTAGCCAATCGCCTGTATTTTTCCCCCTTTGATGAGCACGATAAGCTTCGTCAACCTGGTCCACGGATAGTCCTCGCATTGTATAACCTTGAGGACTAACATACTACTTTACCAATCATAACTCTTACCATGATGTGTTGTTAAGGTTGCATATTTTGACCACGTAATAGATCTATATTGGCTGGAACACTTGTTACTTTAGGTTTTACAATTTCAAACGGGTTAGTTGGACAGCCGTAAGTGGAGAAGATTTGTAACTCAGGTGGATGTTTTTGATCGAGTTTTGTTCTCTGAGCTGGATGGTTTGGTCGTGGAGCTTTCATCGTTCTTCTGAACGACATCATCAGCACAAACTTCAGATAGAAGTGAAGTGTTCGAATTTCCCGATATGTGTTTCACAGCTTGTTCTGTACACCTCGATGCTGATTGGTTCTTATTGACCTTAAATTTGTCACTGTTACTTCCTTGTTTTGGTCGTGTCAACCATTGGTTTGATTTTTATTCCTATATTTGTGCATAATTTTCCTGATTGGTTGATAAATTGAATCGATTTCAATGTGCTTGTTGATCGCTGATTGATCTGAGTACCAGGCTTCTAAAAATTCTCTGGTGTTTTTGGAATTTCCTGTCTAAGATTTCCACATTTTTCCAATCGAATGAGTGTCCGCAGTTGTCCACGTGTATTGATATAAGTGAGAAAATATCATGGCGTCAAACGCTATGAAGAAGAAGAACGATGAAAGCTCCACGACCAAACCATCCAGCTCAGAGAACAAAACTCCATTAAAACAGCGGTAAGTTAATAGCTACTGGTTTTACAGTTATACACAACAATATTGAATGATAGAATATCGTTTAGTAAATGTTAGAAATTCCGATATGTTAACAGAGAAGATAAAAACATCTTATATGTCACTGATATATTTAGAGCTTAATAGAATAGAAATCGATCGACCTAAGTCTACAACCGCAACGAGTCTAACACAATTTAAGGGTACCTTAAGCTATGACTTGTTAACATTTGATAATAATGATTATTCATGTAAGCTAATTTATGACATAAACCAACTATCCTTTCGATTACTTGATTAATTGTGCCTAATAATATAGCATATAAAGTTACCTAAATGAAGAGACATTAATAAACATGTTTGGAATGTTAACCTACTCCCTCTCAGAAAACCACTTACATAAGTGTTATTTTTATTTCATAAAGATGAATTTTCATTTTCATGTGCCTAACGTGACTAAAAGCACTTACAATTTGGTTAAAAATATAAGATAGGAATCGACAGTTCCCTCCGTTACATACATGCATACACATACATAGTTTTATCAGGTAACACTTCATTCAATATGTAAAATAATGATGAAGAAAAAAGAACGATTTTCATCAAGAAGCATTAAATTCCACACTTCTATCACTAACAATTTATAATCACATAAAACCTACTCACTTGTATTTTTGAACCAGGCGACATTGGATGTTCCATTTTTCCAACATCCCAAATAAATATTTCTTCATCGTTTGATGCTGAAGCAAAAAGATTTGTCTGTTACAAAAGAAGAATGGAAAAAAATACGATAGAAAGAAAATGAATACTTTACATCACAGATTAATGCTAACTAGACAATAATTGAAAATCTGGAAGTACTGGATAATCGTTCTACCCAAGTATGAGACACCTCAGTTCGACAATGTGTAACCCACGAACCCAATGCAGTTCAAACTCAAAACATTACGACCTCGATGAAAGTGATGAACTTTTAGTCCAATGAGCCGGTATCCAATAGATTACATGTCTAATTTCAATCGACTCACCATATTCTACAAGCATCTTTCAACTTCAGTAGAAATATATCCATTAGAAGAAGCGATATGTTGGATGCAAAAATTACGTCTAAAACCGAGATCTTAATTCACCTTGAACCGTGGGTAAGTGATCGACAAAACAACACATTCTTTAATCGTACATGATATCTAATTATGTTTACTTTAGCGCCCGATAATTTTTAAATAAACATATTATTTTGCCGGAGAAAGGAACCCCAATTCTGTTGGCCAGTGGTCTTGCCTTTAACACCTGTTGATTTGAGGTGTTGTGTCACTGATTCCATCTTGTGAGCAACCATCAGCAGATTACATAACATCATTGCACTTCCATCAATGCATTCTATATATGCACTATAAATCCTAAAACTACAAAATTCGTGAAATCCAAAAATATAGTAAGAGCAATTTCATTATGAACAAGAGGATCTCTGGTGCTGTTAAAGGTATGGGGGCGGCTGTTACTTCTCGGTTGCTCAAGCCTTGACGGTATATTTCTTCTCGCGAGACCTGAAAAAGAAACTGGATTACTAGTCACCGTACAGATCTTGGGATGTGACCACAGAGTCTAGGCAAAAACTGCTGGAGGCCAGTCACATACGACCTTTCTGTCAGAAGTTTGAAGTATGATAACTCTATGCTTCAAAAGGCCTCCAGAGACCGGAATCCGTGAGGTGGGTTTAGATGTGACATTTTTCAGGCCAATCAATCTTAATCTACTATTTCCGTTATGAAAAGACTGCATCGCTGCAAATGCTGATTGGCCGAGAGAATTATTTTATCGCTGTAACATCTCGGTACAGTTATCAGAACGACTTACTTTTCGGCCCATGAGTTTTCTGTTTTAATTCTACTGTTCGCCAACCCACCTATCTGACATGGCAGAACCCAAAGGAACAATTGCTCCAGCCAATATAGCTCAATCGGGTCATTACAATGAGTATGGGCTTAACCATTAGACCACTGAGCCGGCTGGCATCCAACGGTGTTAATGTCTAACTTCAACCAATCCATGGAATTGCGCTACCGTACAGCATCGTCCTCAGTGAGCTGATATCTAACAACAGACCTGGTTGAACTCCGCTGGTAACTGCTTCTCACTAGAACTCCAGAAACTGCCTCTTGAAGTCAGTCACTAGTGAGCAAATGATTATTATGAGGGGTTAACTGTGTCTACTCAAACATCCATCCAGGAGGTCCACTTATCGACTTAGAATACTCAGATGACATAGTCCTGTTTGGTGAAGACGCTGACAAAATGCAGAGTCTTTTGGTAGCACTAAGCAACAATGCCAGAATGTTTGGAATGCGCTTCTCTCCCTTTAAATGCAAGTTGTTGCTTCAGGACTGGTCTGCGTCAACACCTGAACTAAGGATAGGGAGTGAAGTAGTCGAACACGTTGACAACTTCACTTATCTTGGAAGTCTGATCAGCCCTAATGGGTTGGCGTCTGACGAAATCTCAGCACGGATTCGAAAAGCTCGCTTGGCTTTTGCCAACTTACGTCACCTTTGGCGAAGGCGAGATATCCGTCTATCAATAAAAGGACGAGTATACTGCGCGGCAGTCCGTTCTGTTTTAATTTACGGCAGCGAAACATGGCCATTAAGAGTAGAAGACACTCGTAAGCTACTAGTATTTGACCACAGATCCCTTAGAAATATTGCTGGCATCTGCTGGGATCACCGGGTAAGTAATAGTGAGGTTAGACACATGGTATTAGGGAATGATGGTAAATCAGTTGATGAGGTTGTTAATCTTCATCGACTGAGATGGTTGGGCCACGTGTTACGTATGCCTGAACACCGACTACCACGACGTGCAATGCTATCCGATATTGGAGATGGTTGGAAGAAAGTTAGGGGCGGTCAAACCAAAACGTGGCATCAGTGTTTGAAGACACTAACTTCCAGTCTGAGCCATGTTGGTAGATGCAGACTACTTGGTTGGGGTCCGCGTGACTTTCGTAACCAATGGTTGGAGACTCTTGGTGACATGGCTCAGAATCGATCACAATGGCGTCGGTGTATACACTCCCTGTCTTCCCTTAAACTAAGAGATTAAAACCACTTCATATCTTTCTTTCTACGAACCAATTCTTTCTTCTTGTAGTATATCTCTATATGTAATCTTTCTCTTATATATTACCACCTTTGACCTAACCACTGCTATGAATCCGGTGTTCATCTCGTTGTGCTGATGCGGTATGGCAACCTGGACCGATGCACATATGTGCCTGGTCCTACGTTGTAGCTGACTGACTGACTGTATTCAACTATTGAGATTACCAAAATCTCCACAAAACCCTTTCTCATAAGTAAATAAATAAACAGATTTATACATCATCAGTACAGGGTTATGGCCCCCCTAGAGAAACCACCTGCCTCAGTTTAGGCACCCGAGCAGTATCAGAGCCCTCACAAAAATCAAATAATATTTGTGTGGTGCATATGTATCTGGTGCTCCCTTGTGCCAATAGTTATGTATTCAAATAAATAAATAATTGAGATCATGAGTCAATCAATGTTAGACCAGCATTGAAAACCTTGAAGCAATAAACATCTGTTTCGTCCTAGTATGAAACTCCTCAACGGTGTGCAAGACCGAAAATCCTGATTCCGAATCCCACATGCAGGCATCGTAGATGCGCACTGCTGAAGAATCCAAAACCAAAACGAAACAGCCGTTCAGTAATTTCAGGTTTTTAATGATACTCCAGCTTAGATCAATTCATGATCTCAATGTATACATGATGAAAATTAATATTCTAAAGAAATTTACTAACTTGAAATCGATTGAAATCCAAACTTCTTACAACATTATTATGAATATTTTCACGTGATGTATACAGATAATTTGACATATTATTTTCAGTAATATAAATAGATGATAATTGTTGACAAGATGACATTATAGAATTATCATTTTCATTATTCTCAATAATAGTATCGATGGTATTAATATGATATGGTTTATGAATAGTATTAGTAGTAATCTGTGAAGATGTTCTATTTTGACTCATAGATATTAGTTTTTGACTATCATATAAATATAAACTACCTGACATTGAACCAATTATAAGTAAACCAATGTCTAAATGATCATTATTAATAGGTGTTGTCCATAATAAACTTGTGGCTCTGTTGTTTAATAAATAAATAACAATAAGAAGAAGAAAGGTTAAATGACATTACCAATTGTTGTCATCAATAACTTCATCAGATATATGCTATGTAAAATCTCTCATAGATATACATTTGTGGTGAATGATCAACTTAGATGGGTATAACCAATTTATTGTTTAATGCAAAATTACAGAGTGACTTCATAAAATATGAAAATCATATAATAAATACTTCACTTATATATCTTTTATCAGTTGTCTCTAACGTACTTCATTGTTTTTATCATTCCCAGTTGTTACTACACAGTTACACTTTGTTTACATTTTTGTTCTCCTCAATTCGACTTTTTCAAACTTCTATTGTTAGACATTCTACTTCAGAATTGTGTTACATACTACTTATATCTGTCAATATAAGTAGCATACACCATATATCGATTTAAACTTCTAGAAATATGAAATTATCAGGACTAATTGTAGAGTAATAAAAGTATCACCGGTAATGGAAAAGATTATTCATGGACGATATGATGACTAAAGGAAGAAAGAACTTACAAGATAAAATGGTAATAAGATAATTTTAAAACACCATCAGTGTGATGTGTGTACATCCGGATGTCAGTCAGTCAGTAGCAACGTAGAACTTCGTACGTACGTACATCAGTTCGAGTTGCCACACCACATTAGCACAGAGATACAGTGGTCGATTCAAATCCCGTAGTGATAGAGGTAATAAGAGTATAAGCAGTAATCGGGAAGATTAGGGTTTGGAGATGTTATTTAAAGAGTATAATACAGTGAAAGAAATTTGGAAAGAGGAAAAAAGGGACATGAAGAATTCAGAAGATTAGAGTTTGGGAGAACACAGAGAGTGGATGCACCTGCGCCATTGCAAACGATTTTGAGCCATGTCATTCAGGGTCTCTAACCATCGAGTGCTATCATCTCGCGGTCCCCAACCAGGTAGTCTACACCTACCAACATGACTCAGTTCACTTGTCAGTGACTTCATGGATTTGTGCCATGTTTCGGTTTGGCCGCCCCTAGCTTTCTTCCAACCTACTCCTATACCACTGAACATAGCACGTCGAGGCAGTCGGTCGTAGGGCATACGTAACACGTGTCCCAGCCATCTCAACTGATGAAGTTTCACTACTTCATCAATTGATTTGCCATCCTTACCTAGTACCCGTTTCCTAACAACTGTGTTACTTACTCGATGGTCCCATGATATACGAGCAATGTTTCGAAGACACCTATGATCAAATACTAGTAACCTACGGATATCCTCTACTCTTACCGACCATGTTTCACTGCCATAAAGTAGGACGGAACGAACTGCTGCGCAGTAAACACGTCCTTTGGTTGATAGACGGATATCTCGCCTACGCCATAAATGACGCAAGTTAGCAAAAGCTAGTCGAGCCTTCTGTATCCGTGCTGAGATTTCGTCACACACCAAACCACAAGGGCTGATGAGACTTCCAAGATAAGTGAAGCGGTCGACACACTCAACTACTTCACTCCCTATCACTAGTTCGGGTGTCGATGTAACCCAATCCTGAAGCAACATTTTGCATTTCGAGGGAGAGAATCGCATCCCGAACATGCTTGCATTGTTGCTTAGAGTGGTCATAAGACTCTGCATTTTGTCAGCGTCTTCACCAAATAAAACTATGTCATCTGCATATTCTAAGTCAACAAGTGAACCTCCTGGTAGAAGTTCAACCCCTGTATATTTAGATGAGGAGAGTGTTATCTCTAAAAGTACGTCAATGACAAAGTTAAACAAGAATGGGGAGAGTGGACAGCCCTGACGAACACCACTTGAGGTGATCAATTCTGATGACAGTTCACCATAAGCTCTCACTCTACCAGTTGTGTTCGAGTAGAGAGCCTTTATAAGGTTAATGTACTTCTTTGGTACTCCTTTCAGTGACAAACACTGCCATAGAACCTCACAGTCAAAGAGTCGAATGCCGCCTTAAGGTCGAGAAATACTACCATTGTGGGGCGTCTGAATGTGTGTCTCTGTTCTAGAACCTGACGTAGTGTGAATATCTGATCGATACAACCACGTCCAGGTCGAAAACCGGCCTGGTTTTCTCCAATCTGCTCTTCACGAGCTTTGATTAGGCGTCGAAGTATTATTGAGGCTAATACTTTAGACACTATATTAGTCAAATTGATTCCTCTGTCATTGTCACTAGAGGACTTTTGTCCTTTCTTATAACTGGCACAATCAGTGATTGAGACCAGTCAGATGGGATTACGTCCAGTTCCCAAATTCTACCTAAGACCTCGGTTAATCTCACTGCTAATACTGGACCATCATCCTTAAAAATCTCAGGAATAAACCTATTAGGGCCTGCTGCTCTCCCTCGCTTCAGATTTCCTATGGCTTTTTTAACGTCGTAAAGGGACGGAGGACCTACATTAACTTGCCATTCAGGTTGACTAGAGATCGTGGGAAACCGAAGTGTGGCTGAAGGCCAGTTGAACTGATCCCTAAAGTGTTCTGCCCATCGATCCAATCTCCTGGATTGAGAATGAATAATATGTCCATCTTTCTCTGAGATTGTTTCGCTAACGGTCGGGTTCCTAATTCCGGTTTCCTTAACGAGTCTAAACAATTGTCTGCTATTACCTATTGCCGCTGCCTTTTCCATCTCTCTTGCTTTCGCTACCCACCACTGTTCGCGATCATTGCGTAGACTTCTTGTCAGCTTGCGCTTAAGCTGACTCCGCTCTTCATTATGTTCAGAGCCAGGTGGAATGAGTTTTCGAGCATCTATCAGTGCGATAGATGCTTCTGAGATCCAGTGTTGCTCCCTAACTTTACGGTTTACCTTACTAGCAGATATCACTGCTGTTTCCACAGCTTTTCGGATATCGTTCCATGCTGCCTCGGGGTGGGCATCACATACATGGCTGCCTAACTGTTTTCCTAGTTGTTCCTGAAATATATTCTTAGCTTGACTATCATTAAGTAGGCCCTAAGAGGTTTCCTTGCAGCGTCTTTCCTATGTCCAGTAAGACGCAAGCAAATACGCGCTCGTACTAGAACATGATCTGGATCTAAGTATGTGCTCCAGAATGAGCGATAGTCTTCTATCGAGCCCCTCCATCGGTGGCTGATAGCGATGTGATGTATTTGGGTCCAACGTTGGGACGAATTAGGGGGTCGCCATGTTAAAAGATGTTTTTTCTTATGCCTAAAGTTAGTATTTGCAGGGAACAGGCGGTTATCTGAACATAGCTGCAACAGACGGTCGCCATTATCTGTTCTTTGAGCCACGACACCATAAGATCCACCTAGGTGTCTTTCCCTATCGCTTAGTTTACCTACTTGAGAATTAAAGTCACCGGCCACTATTACTACATCCGAGCGCTTAGCTTTTCGGAGAAAGTCGGAAAGCTTTCTGTAAAATTCATCTTTTACATCATCTGAGCTGCAGTCAGTGGGAGAATAGGCAAAAACGACGAAGAGGCAACGACGAGTGTCCCTATCTTTCCGGGTTCTTACTGTTCCGTTCAGTCGGACAGCGCACAAACGACTGTTACTGGGATCCACTCTAAGAGAGCTAGTTCTGCCCTAGGACTCAATGCTATACCTACGCCGGCTAGGCCACGGGAAGCAGAATCAGGGCTTCCAGATACACAAAGCGTAAATCGAGTCGGTTCTTTATTTTGGCATGGTGAGATTAAATGAATGACGCTACTCGGATCCTGTATGCGTGTTTCGGAGACGCAGCACACATCGATGGCGCGAGATTCTAAAGTCCTAGCTAAGGAAGCCTGCTGTCCTATTTGGCAAAGTGTTCGTACGTTCGAATCTCCTACGTGTAGTTTAGAGCGTGGTTTCAGGAGACCAGGAATAGCGTTCCACGTACTCGAATCGTTTGGCCTAGCGGTGCGAGGTGATAAAGAGACGTGAGGAGGGTTAGTCGGGAGGATAAGAGAGTTATTATGAGGTGTAGGAAGGATTTGAATGTGACCAACTTGGTGTCTTGTGCTGTTACGGGTATGAGGGCTGATGTCACTTCCCAGCTGCCCGCACCGTGGAAGGGTGTTTCTTGAGGAACCTGAAAAGGAAATTGGATTAGTGTTGGTCTTGACGACTTGGGAGCGTGACCGCAGAGCCCAAGGGGCAACTGCTTGAGGCCGGTCGCGCACGGCCTTTTTGTGGAAGGTTTTCAATGTGTTAGCTCCGTTCTTCAAGGGCCTTACCGCCGGAGACGGAAATCCGTGAGGTAAGGTGAGGTGTGCATTTTTAGGGTCGACCTTTTCTAACCCCACCCCTCCTTGTGGGAAGGCAGCATCGCTGTCATGCTGGTTGTCCGAGGGAAACACCTTACTGCTGTCACACCTCTCTACAGTCAGCAGTACGACTTCGCCCTCAGACCTTGAGTTGCTGCTTTTAGTCTTACCGTTCGCCAATCGACCTGCCTGGCATGGTAGCACCTGCAGGAACATATGTTCCAGCCAATATAGCTCGGTTGGGTCATCACGATAGGCAAGCCCGACCACCGCGTCAAGGTAGCAGCTTCGATCGGGGTACATCCGGATGACAAGCGCCGAATAGGATAAAACGTGAATTTTTTATTCTATTACTAGCTAATATTGATCTATGATTAGAAATGGATGTAACTGAATTGTAGTATTCAGGCAATTCACTCAAGATGCCTACACGTTCAAATAAACTGATCAATAGTACTCCCTAATACCAATAATGAGAAGATTCTAACCCTCACAATTAAATGTTATGATAGATATTTCATGTTAGTGATGTATCTTGAACCGGAAGAAATAACTTCTAGCTTCACTTCAACACTTGAATGTTACAGATTTCTTTTCAACTCCAACCCGAAATACTTCAAAAGACAATTCTCTGAAGGTGTGTTTACTGATAGCGACAAAAAAAAAATAATTTAGGCAAGCGACACGGATAGAAATACACGTACAAAACTGTGGAAGAGAAGTGTTGTTTATTAGCTTTCGTCCAATGAACTGTGAATATCAGAGTCAGTCAGTAACAACGTAGAACTTCATACATACGTACATCAGTTCAAGTTGCCATACCACATTAGCACAGAGATGCAGTTGCCGATTCAAATCCCATATTGGTAGAAGTAGTAAAAGTATAAGCAGTAATCAGTAAGATTAGGGTTTGAAGATGTTATTCAATGGGTATAATCCAGTGAAATAAATTCGGAAAGAGAAAAGAAGGTACAGGAAGAATTGAGAAGATTAGAATTAGGGAGAACGTAAAGAGTGGATGTACCTGCCCCATTGCAAACGATTTTGAGCCATGTCATTCAAGATCTCTAACCATCGAGTGCTATCGTCTCGCGGATCCCAATCAGGTAGTCTACATCTATCAATATGGTTCAGTCTACTTGTCAGTGACCTAATGGATTTGTGCCATGTTTTGGTCTGGACGCCCCTAGCCTTCTTACAACCTACTCCTACACCATAAAACATCGCACGTCGGGGCAGTCCATGGTTGGGCATACGTAAAACGTGTCCCAGACATCTCAACTGATCAAGTTTCACTACTTCATCAATTGATTAGTACCCGTTTCCTAACAACTGCATTACTTACTCGGTGGTCCCAGGATATACGAGCAACGCTTTGAAGACACCTATGACCGAATACTAGTAACCTACGAATATCCTCTACACTTATCGGCCACGTTCCATAGAGTACTGCTAAATTTTATAATTTAATATAAGAGTAAACAAATATAGTAATGCATAGTAATTCATTCACAGTGAATATCGATCGACAGATCCATTCTGTGTTAAACATTCATTCAATGACCTATTGTGTCTAGTTTTTGTATTTATAAGTCAATAAATAAAAATCGATTGGAAAATTAACCGAAATGTCAAAAGTGACAAGAGGATTTCAAATAAGATAGGGAACAATGAATTGATGTTATATACTATTGATTCATATTCAAACATTGTTCAAAGCCACTTTTTTAAGCTTAATTATTTGCAATATTAAACAAATAGCCAGAAATTTAACCGAGTTAAAAAAATATGTGTTGCATTAAACAGTGGAAGATAAGGAAGTAACAACTGGGAGCCATACTTTGGTTGAGATGGTTTGTGGGATGGATCGATATCAGCTGGTGTGTCAGTGAAAATCATGGAATACTAGGTAGGTGCTTTCTTGTAATCTAGGCTTCTTCAGCGCTGCATACCCATGAATCCTTTAGGGGTCGAATTCAAGACCTTCAGGTTTTGTGGTGACCTTGATGCTTTTGAATTACTTTGCTTCAATCTAATGGTCTACATATCCGACTTCCGTTATTTTGTGTTACAAAACAACAATTATTCAACTCAGTTCCATAAATTCTAGGAATGTTTCAAGAGACCATATGATCCTAGATTTGATCCCTAGAGGTTGTGGGTATTCATTGTTGATAAGTTCCAAACTGGAGTGAAACAGCAATCTAGTGCATCTTCCTTCTAAAAAGGAACCCCAACTGATGTCGATCAGTGACAAATAGCACTTACATATTGGGAAACTAGTTCGAAGTCACCCGGCTAATATCGATATTTAACACGACCGAAATTTTCAATCCACTAGTGAAGACAGCACAAATGATCATTGGTTAATCAAAGTTATGAATAAATTTGTATTTACTGTCTAAAAATTGACATCGGTATCATAACAGAATAAAGCAAACTATGAGTAGGCATTCATCACTCATTTAAGGCAGGTCATTCGAGATAAATTAGTCCCAGGAAATATGTTAAGGAACTAACAAGAATTACTAAGTGGTGGCTTAATGACTAAGCGCTCAACTTTTTACCAGCAGTGCACAGGAATAAATTTTTCTCCACTTACTTTGGCATAAGAAACTGGATAATATCAATGACCCACACACAAATTATGACCCCAAGTTGTATACATAAATCTGTATTCAGTACATCAGTTACTTGAAATAACCCGACCGAAGCTGCTACCTTGACGCGAAGGTCGGGCTTGCCTATCGTGATGACCCAACCGAGCTATATTGGCTGGAACATATGTTCCTGTAGGTTCTACCATGCCAGGCAGGTTGATTGGTGAACGGTAAGACTAAAAGCACCAACTCAAGGTCTGAGGGCGAAGTCGTACTGCTGACTGTAGAGAGGTGTGACAGCAGTAAGGTGTTTCCCTCGGACAACCAGCATGACAGCGATGCTGCCTTCCCACAAGGAGGGGTGGGGTTAGAAAAGGTCGACCCTAAAAATGCACACCTCACCTTACCTCACGGATTTCCGTCTCCGGCGGTAAGGCCCTTTGAAGAACGGAGCTAACACATTGAAAACCTTCCACAAAAAGGCCGTGCGCGACCGGCCTCAAGCAGTTGTCCCTTGGGCTCTGCGGTCACGCTCCCAAGTCGTCAAGACCAACACTAATCCAATTTCCTTTTCAGGTTCCTCAAGAAACACCCTTCCACGGTGCGGGCAGCTGGGAAGTGACATCAGCCCTCATACCCGTAACAGCACAAGACACCAAGTTGGTCACATTCAAATCCTTCCTACACCTCATAATAACTCTCTTATCCTCCCGACTAACCCTCCTCACGTCTCTTTATCACCTCGCACCGCTAGGCCAAACGATTCGAGTACGTGGAACGCTATTCCTGGTCTCCTGAAACCACGCTCTAAACTACACGTAGGAGATTCGAACGTACGAACACTGCCAAATAGGACAGCAGGCTTCCTTAGCTAAAACTTTAGAATCTCGCGCCATCGATGTGTGCTGCGTCTCCGAAACGCGCATACAGGATCCGAGTAGCGTCATTCATTTAATCTCACCATGCCAAAATAAAGAACCGACTCGATTTACGCTTTGTGTATCTGGAAGCCCTGATTCTGCTTCCCGTGGCCTAGCCGGCGTAGGTATAGCATTGAGTCCTAGGGCAGAACTAGCTCTCTTAGAGTGGATCCCAGTAGACAGTCGTTTGTGCGCTGTCCGACTGAACGGAACAGTAAGAACCCGGAAAGATAGGGACACTCGTCGTTGCCTCTTCGTCGTTTTTGCCTATTCTCCCACTGACTGCAGCTCAGATGATGTAAAAGATGAATTTTACAGAAAGCTTTCCGACTTTCTCCGAAAAGCTAGGCGCTCTGATATAGTAATAGTGGCCGGTGACTTTAATTCTCAAGTAGGTAAACTAAGCGATAGGGAAAGACACCTAGGTGGATCTTATGGTGTCGTGGCTCAAAGAACAGATAATGGCGACCGTCTGTTGCAGCTATGTTCAGATAACCGCCTGTTCCCTGCAAATACTAACTTTAGGCATAAGAAAAAACATCTTTTAACATGGCGACCCCCTAATTCGTCCCAACGTTGGACCCAAATACATCACATCGCTATCAGCCACCGATGGAGGGGCTCGATAGAAGACTGTCGCTCATTCTGGAGCACATGCTTAGATCCAGATCATGTTCTAGTACGAGCGCGTATTTGCTTGCGTCTTACTGGACATAGGAAAGACGCTGCAAGGAAACCTCTTAGGGGCCTACTTAATGATAGTCAAGCTAAGAGTATATTTCAGGAACCACTAGGAAAACAGTTAGGCAGCCATGTATGTGATGCCCACCCCGATGCAGCATGGAATGATATCCGAAAAGCTATGGAAACAGCAGTGATATCTGATATTACGGTAAACCAGAAGGTTAGGGAGCAACTCTGGATCTTAGAAGCATCTATCGCACTGATAGATGCTCGGAAACTCATTCCACCTGGCTCTGAACATAATGAAGAGCGGAGTCAGCTTAAGCGCAAGCTGACAAGAAGTCTACGCAATGATCGTGAACAGTGGTGGGTAGCGAAAGCAAGAGAGATGGAAAAGGCAGCGGCAATAGGTAATAGCAGACAATTGTTTAGACTCGTTAAGGAAACCGGAATTAGGAACCCGACCGTTAGCGAAACAATCTCAGAGAAAGATGGACATATTATTCATTCTCAATCCAGGAGATTGGATCGATGGGCAGAACACTTTAGGGATCAGTTCAACTGGCCTTCAGCCACACTTCGGTTTCCCACGATCTCTAGTCAACCTGAATGGCAAGTTAATGTAGGTCCTCCGTCCCTTTACGACGTTAAAAAAGCCATAGGAAATCTGAAACGAGGGAGAGCAGCAGGCCCTAATAGGTTTATTCCTGAGATTTTTAAGGATGATGGTCCAGTATTAGCAGTGAGATTAACCGAGGTCTTAGGTAGAATTTGGGAACTGGACGTAATCCCATCTGACTGGTCTCAATCACTGATTGTGCCAGTCTATAAGAAAGGACAAAAGTCCTCTAGTGACAATGACAGAGGAATCAATTTGACTAATATAGTGTCTAAAGTATTAGCCTCAATAATACTTCGACGCCTAATCAAAGCTCGTGAAGAGCAGATTAGAGAAAACCAGGCCGGTTTTCGACCTGGACGTGGTTGTATAGATCAGATATTCACACTACGTCAGGTTCTAGAACACAGACACATATTCAGACGCCCCACAATCGTAGTATTTCTCGACCTTAAGGCGCCATTCGACTCTGTTGATCGTGAGGTTCTATGGCAGTGTTTGTCACTGAAAGGAGTACCAAAGAAGTACATACGAAGTTCTACGTTGTTACTGACTGACTGACTGACTACTTGAACCAGTACAACGTAAAATAACATTTAATTGGTAATCGTTATCACACTAAACACATAAAGAACCTATTGTCGTCATCAGAATGTAAATTTGGATCATTTAGTAATGTAGTGCATCATGATACCACAAAACCGTTTGAAATGTAACTGGCCTCATTCAGTCAGTCAGTAACAACGTAGAACTTCATACATACGTACATCAGTTCAAGTTGCCATACCACATTAGCACAGAGATGCAGTTGCCGATTCAAATCCCATATTGGTAGAAGTAGTAAAAGTATAAGCAGTAATCAGTAAGATTAGGGTTTGAAGATGTTATTCAATGGGTATAATCCAGTGAAATAAATTCGGAAAGAGAAAAGAAGGTACAGGAAGAATTGAGAAGATTAGAATTAGGGAGAACGTAAAGAGTGGATGTACCTGCCCCATTGCAAACGATTTTGAGCCATGTCATTCAAGATCTCTAACCATCGAGTGCTATCGTCTCGCGGATCCCAATCAGGTAGTCTACATCTATCAATATGGTTCAGTCTACTTGTCAGTGACCTAATGGATTTGTGCGATGTTTTATTTATTTATTTATTTGAACACATGAATATTGGTACAGAAGAGCGCCAATATATATGCGCCACACAGAACAATGAGAATTCGAAGAGAAACAAAAAGAAACTAAGGAGCGCAAAAAGAAAAAGAGAACAATAACGAAGAGATTGGAGTAAGGTAGTGTGGTAGTAACGAGGGAACGGAAAGGTACAATCAGAAGAAATCTTTCAGGTAAGGGAGACACAACCAATTTTAATGAAGAAAGTAAAGGAAGGTTACAGCAGGATCGCCACTGGCTTCTATTCTCAGTCATATCTGATAACGTCTCTAGCCACTGTGTAGCACCATCCCTCAGACCCCAACCAGGGAGTCGTGAAGGACCAACAGAAGCCAGTCCTTTGCAGCTTTCTTTCATACCACGACACCATGACATATACTGACCACCTCTCCGCTTCTTCCAACCAGTCCCAGAGTCGGCAAATAATGTACGACGTGGAATTCTCTGAGACGACATTCGGAGAACATGTCCAAGCCACTGAAGTCGGTGTTTCAAGATGGTGACACCAATTGAATTATCATCTCTGTGCCCGAACACACGATGCCGAACCTCTGCATTACTGACATGGTGTTGCCACTGAATGTCAGCAATCTTCGGAGACAGCGATGATCGAACACAGAGAGTCGTCTAACGTCCTCAACTCGGAGAGACCAGGTTTCGCCATGTTTTGGTCTGGCTGCCTTATTTATTTTACCATGAATAACAATATATCAATGGAAAATTAGTTTTAAGTTCTGACTAAATAATGTTAATCACGAAAATGTAAAACAAGTGAACTACTAACTACAACATACATTTATATATATATATATATATATATATATATATATATATATATATATATATATATATATATATATATATATATATGATCTCACCAAATATATCAAAGACGGTCATTCTTCTACACACAAACACAAAGACGCCCCTGATATTTATTTACTGAGTCAGTCAGTCAGTCAGCTACAACGTAGGACCAGGCACATATGTGCATCGGTCCAGGTTGCCATACCTCATTAGCACAACAAGATGAACACCGGATTCATAGGAGTGGTTAGGTCAAAGGTTGCAATAGGGATATAGTATAGGAAGGAAGAATTAGTTCGTCAACACCTGAACTAAGGATAGGGAGTGAAGTAGTCGAACGCGTCGACAACTTCACTTATCTTGGAAGTCTGATCAGCCCTAATGGGTTGGTGTCTGACGAAATCTCAGCATGGATTCGAAAAGCTCGTTTGGCTTTTGCCAACTTACGTCACCTTTGGCGGAGGCGAGATATCCGTCTATCAATAAAAGGACGAGTATACTGCGCGGCAGTCCGTTCTGTCTTACTTTACTGCAGCGAAACATGGCCTTTAAGAGTAGAAGACACCCGTAAGCTATAAGTATTTGACCACAGATGCCTTAGAAATATTGCTGGCATCTGCTGGGATCACCGGGTAAGTAATAGTGAGGTTAGACGCAGGGTATTAGGAAATGATGGTAAATCAGTTGATGAGGTTATGAATCTTCATCGACTGAGATGGTTGGGCCACGTATTACGTATGCCTGAACACCGATTACCACGACGTGCAATGCTAACCGGTGTAGGGGATGGTTGGAAGAAAGTTAGGGGCGGCCAAACCAAAACGTGGCATCAGTGCTTGAAGTCACTAACTTCTAGTCTTAGCCATGTTGGTAGATGCAGACTGATGTGTAATATGAAGACCTAGAAATTTCTTGAAGACAATAAACTATAAGATAAATAGTCGTTTATGCAATATGGTGGTTATACGGTAAAATAGGCGCAAAAGAAAATATAAACTGCCATAAAATAGAACGGATCAATACGTTCGGGGTAATATACCGATGGTGAATACCTATATACATAGGAATAGTATCTTAAGTAAATAATTACAAGTTCAATATATATGTTATTTCGATTAGACATGTACATGCACATCTATACAACATAACAGACAGTAGGTTTAAACAATTTTACTTCACCTAAATTATTATTAGTCACGGATAATTAGAAGTATTTCTATGAGTCTAGATATTGTGTTTTAAAGTGGTAGTTAGTAAATATAGATAATGCCATTGATTAAAAGGAAATAAATGTTAAAAGTTAGTGAAGTGAAACAATAATTTAATCATGTTTTTTTTTCTAAATACTACCTTCGTTGACTAGTAGTCTGTATAGAATTTCGTAGGAGAAAGTTTGAGAGTATTATACAGAAACGTCTTCACAAATGAAGGCTACCTAGGCTACCTGATGTTGGACTATTTGACAAAATTCTTTGCATTTCTATTTTATTCACTAATCAATCAGATACAAATGTGTATACTTAACTTTGAGTCATACTCTGAATACAATAGCCAATAGTACCACCTGGTTGTCGAAACAGAAGTGGAAAGGTGGGGCTGAAACCTGTAACTTACTGACTAAGTGCATTGATCTTTCATCATCAAATGACAACATGTTATCACTAGAAAAGGAAGATATTTAACAACACAACTAACTTAACTATCACAAAATCATCGCAGAGTGATGGGTTAGTGTTTAAGGCGATCGACATTCAGTCAATAAGCACCAGATTCCAGCTCTGCTCCACCTAATCTATTTTCAGCAACCGAGTAGTATATCATTAGCGCTTACGCTTCAAGTTTGGCTAATACTGAAGTATCAGAAGAATGAATTAATCCAATAAATTAAAGACAATCATCACTCAACAATACAATTTTGAGTAAAAAAACCCACTTAATAACAAATAACAAAACATTTCACGTTTACCTACTTTCCATAAAATACTGTTTACCTGAAGTTTTCTAGTCATATAAACTATATATCAGTCAGTGCATAAGTTGAGATTATCACTTGGTGACTTGACTTGTCTACTACTAAACTTTACACATATACGGCAAGATAAAAAAAATGAACTATTGCATTAAGACTAGAAGATGGAATAATAATTATGACTAAGCATAGAAAAACAAACATGGAACCAAGACGTGTGCTACATAAAACGAAAAGGAAATTATAGTTTTCTAACTCTTATAAGTGAGATGATTTACCATTTCTATTTATCTCATTTCAGTACTGGAAGTTTGCATTCACTTTCCACTTTTATGGAAATATAGATGTCACATGAAGGAAAGGGGTTTCATGGTATGGATTATAAACACATATCCATATAAATGTACATGAAGATAGAAATTAGACTTGATTCTAACACGGTTGTATCAGGATATTCTTAGGATAAATCATATTGTTAAGGGGTAATAGTTAATTATGGACTAACTGATCCAAATACAAATCACAACACGAAAAAAAAGGAAACTTTCCTATAGCCTATTTAATTGTAGTTTTATTTATGAATAATGTCTGATCCATGGTAGTACGATAGTGCTTTAAATAAAAAGATTGACTAATACTTGATAGCTTAGTGATTAAGAAGCTTAAATTTCAACTACAAAGTCCTGGGTTCGAAACCCACCCCACCTATTTTTGTTTATGCAATCAGATAGTATTATTAGCTTTCATACTAGCTGAAGTCAAATTTAGTTGATTTTAAAAAAGGGTGGTCACAATGAATTTGTTAACTATTTATCATACTTGTAAATGTAACGACATTCTTTTAAATTTTCATTTAAAAAGAATAAAACATTGACTTACTTTTGTTTAATTTGTAAACTAATATTCATTTGCATAGACAGATTATTTTCTTTAACATTGAATTCATAAATATCTAATGTTGGAGAAGTCATGCTAAATTATAAAAGATATAATGAAATCATAAAGAATTTATTTATTTAAACACATAAACATTGGTACAAGGAGGCACCAAATAGATATGCGCCACACTTTGTCATTCGATTTGTGTGAGGGTTGGGATACTGCCCGGGTGACCAAACCGAAGTAGGTGGTTTCTGTAGGAGACCACACTTCGAGTCACTGACCTAAAGGTCTAATCCACAAGGCAGAGGGGCAACATCAGGAGATGCAGTCACATGGTAGCCAGTGACCAACAATTGGTTTACATGCCAACTGTCCCTTCAGGATCCTGGAGCCAATGTGTACTATTTGTTTGGGATCCGGTTAAAGCGCCGGACATTCGCTTTTCGTCCTCTCATTTTCGTAAACAACACCCTCGCCTTGAGAAGGCAGTGAGTAGGACTTCCCTGACAGCGACTGTATACACGTGGCCGTTTGAGAGCATTTCGAGAGGGAGAGCGGGACCACTCCACTCTCGGCCGTACCAGGGCATTTGGCAGCTATTCATAAAGAAATATTCAGTCATATAGAGGATGTGAATCAGCGAATATGCAGTGATAAATAAGAATCTTTAGGAAATTACAGCTACCGAATATCTTATAATAACTTATCGTAATAATTTATGTATGAAGATAATTTTATTTATATTTATTTAAACACATAAACATAGGTCGAAGAAGGTACCAAATAGATATGCGCCACATAAACCATTCGATCTGTGTGAGGGCTGGGATACTGCCCGGGTGCCCAAACCGAAGCAGCATGAAAATAATAACTTTGTGGCAGGTAATTTTACAGTAGAAATAAAAATATTTATATCCCATGGAAAAACGCTTTTTCTGGTTAAAAGTATGTATGGTTTGTTTAAATCACTCAATACATGGAAACAGTGCATTCCTTACTGAATACAATCTGGATAATTTTTATTGTTGTAAACTTCAGTGTGTCGACCTTCAACTCCTCCTCCTCCTCAAATATATTATTTTTATTTATAACAATCAACCCAATGCTCAATTTATTCGAAATTCCTCCTCAAATGTCAACATGGCCAACGATTCTAGTGTGTGAAACACTGTCCTAGGTCTACTGAAACCTCGCTCCAAACTACACATTAGAGCCTTCAGCGCACGCACTCTATGACAAATCGGCCAACGGGCCTCCTTGGCTAAAATCTTAGAATCTCGTACCATGGATATATACTGTCTCTAAAACACGCATACAGGATCCTAGTGTGGTCATTCACTTGACCTCACCTCGGCAAAACGGAGAGCCAACGAGATACACCCTCCGTGTATCTGGTGACTCGATGACTAATTCTAGTGGACCGGCAGATGTAGGCATAGCACTGAGTACGAGGGCAGAACAAGCACTAAGAGAGTGGATCCCCGTTAACAGTCGTCTATGTGCTGTTCAACTAAACAGCTCCGTAAGAACTTGGAAGGATAGGAACATACGTCGTTCCGTTTCCGTCATTTATGCCTACGATCCCATTGACTGAACCCCAGATGAAGTGAATGATGACTTTGACAGAAAGCTTTCCGAACTTCTTCAAAAAGCTAAACGCTCAGACATAATACTCGTGAAGTAGTCAAACGCGCCGACAACACTTATCCTGGAAGTCTGATCAGCCCTAATGGGTTGGTGTCTGGCGAAACCTCAGCACGGATTCGAAAAGCTTGTTTGGCTTTTGTCAGCTGACGTCACCTATGGAAAAGGCTAGATATCCATCTATCAATTAAGGGACGAGTATACGGCTCTGCAGTTCGTTCTTTTCTACTTTACGGTTGCGAAACGTGGCCAATAAGAGTAAAATATACTCGTAAGTTATTAGTATTTGATCACAGATGTCTTAGAAATATTGCCCGCGTCTGCTGGGATGACCGGGTAAGTGATAGTGAGGTTAGACGCAGGGTATTAGGGAATGATGGTAAATCAGTCGAGGTTGTGAATCTTCATCGACTGAGATGGTTGGGCTGCGTGTTGCGTATGTCTGAACACAGATTACCACGACGCGCAATGTTAACCGGTGTTGGGGATGGTTGGAAGAAAGCTAGGGGTGGCGGAACCAAGACATGGCACCAGTCTGTAAAGTCAGTAACTTCTAGTCTGAGCCATGTTGGTAAATGCAGGTTATCATAACCAATAATTGGAGACTGTGGGTGACATGGCCGAGAATCGATCACAATGATGTAGGTGTATACACTCTGTGTCTTCTCTTAAACTATGAGTTTAAAATCGCTTCATATCTTTCTTTCTACGAACTAATTCCTTCTTCCTGTATTATATCCTAACACGCAATTTTTCTTTTATATATTACTACCATTGAAGTAACTACTTCTACGAATTCGATGTTCATCTTGCTGTGCTAATGAGATGTGGCAACTTGGACCGATGCATATATGTGCCTGGTCCTACGTTGTAGCTGACTGACTGATGGATCAAGGATATATAAATAATGCTCGGATGCCGAATATGACCAAATACTCGTAACCTTCACTTGTATCTTCAAAGGTCATGCTTCATACTCATAGGGTAATACAAAAAGAACTACTGAGGAGTATTTTATCACTTTGACCGACCGACAAACATACTACCGCAGACACAAATGGCCTAGTTTAGTAAAATCGAAATGATCCTTTGGTATCTGTTCCGAGATTTTCCCACCAATCAAGTTGTTGGAGCTAATATAATGAAGATAAGGGAAATGGTTAGGTTGATCGACTAATTCACCTCCTATGGTTAAACCACGCACTGATTAAGGGTGTCAACAACGGTCTTATTTCCTTATCATCAAAAAATTAGGACGAGACTACAATAAAAAAACTTAACATTCCTGTATTTATCATCAACAGATAGTTTGAATATTTTCATATTAATACTCAATTCGATTAATTTCGAAGCAATTGTCTGAACAAACACGCTTACCTAGTATTTATATTTGAGTCAGTTGCCTCGCGATCATTTTCTGCGGTGACAGTTGCCAAATAAGTACGATTGCATGAAAGAGGTGACCAGGCCGAATGAGCAAACTTCTCCAACTCTTTGACTTTCATTGTCAGTTTAGTAAATCTAAAGAAAAAACAATACTAAGGAAGTATATGTTATAAATGTACAGCTTGTTAAACAAAACAAATTTCATCACAAATGCTTAAGGTTTGAAAAAAATTCGTACCTGAAATATCTACCACACAATATCATCCATACTTTAATTCTGTTTTCAAAACCATAAAATATCAACATAGCTTCCTTGAAACCATTTAACATAAGAAAAAATCCACCAAACTGTTCTTAAAAGACACGACGTAAGCGTGATTTTGACGGAGAGATATTTATGGCAAGTTACTGGACAGACGGTAGTCATCTAATGTGAATAGGTCCGGAACAGAATTAAAAGTTTCGTTTGATGTCCAATACCTTATATATCCCAGGTAAATGGAAACCTTAAGAACTAGTAATAAATACGGGCTTACCCATCTACCCCGTTGATACTTATTTTGATATACTCAGCCTACATGGTGTGTTATGGTACACGATGATATGCTACACAATCTACAGAAAGTCTGATCAAATGCAGTAAGAAAGTTTGCTGGTACCGTAACATACTAATGGTCGATCGATCAACACCGAGACTGAGTAGAAGCTGAAAAGAACGTATATCAACCTATGTTTTTATACCTTGTATTAGCACAGTGGGTGGAAAATAAGACGAAAAGCAAAGGAGAGAGAATAACTTTAGGTTCAATCGATATGATATTGTTTAATGTATTTTTAAGACAATGAACCACAGAGTACGGCTATGTCACGGATAGCAACCAAAGTCCCTGCAGTGACTGACAAAACTCAGTTCAACAGTCATTGAATTTATGGACAGATTCCATGTTGTCTTTTGATATCTATATCATTCTGAACTTTCAGTTGGTTTAGTAAAATTCAGAGCATTTTATAATTTTTTATTTATTCATTTGAACACAAATATTGGTACAAGAGGGCACCAAATATATATGCGCCATACAAAACAAGGAGAAATCGAAGAGAAAAAAAGGAAGGTAAGGAGCGTAAAAACAAGAACAATAACGAACAGATTACTGTAAGGTAGTGTAATAATAATAATAATAATAATAATAATAATAATAATAATAATAATGGGGGAGATGGAAAGGTACAACCAGAAAGAATTCTTTCAGTTAAAGCAGTTACGGTCACTTTTTATGAAGAAAGTATAAGAAGGTTACAGCAGGATCGCCACTGGCTCCTATTCTGAGCCATATCTGTAGCGCTTCTAGCCACTGTGTTGCACCAAGACGTCGATGGATGTTAGTGATCGGCATCCCATCATTTTCGCAGATTGTTTCACTCACACCAGACTTCTTGCTGCCATTGGCCCGGATGAGTTGGAAGAGCTTCCGGTAGTTACCAGATGCAGCTGCTGCTTACAGCTCATTAGCACGCTTCGACCACCAGGCTTCTTGGTCCTTACGCAAGCTTTGCCCGATTTCATTACGTAACAGCATTCGTTTGTGGTCAAACTCACGGTCACCCGGAGTAGACCGACGGGCTTCGATGAGTTGTAAGGAGCCTGAAGAAACCCATTGCTTATAAGCGGGACGTTTTGCGAACCCACAAGCGGCTTATTTCACCATTTTCATGGCGTCATGAAGCTGCAACTAATGCTCATCTATACTTTTCGGTGGAATGGTAGCTAGCCTGGAACCTAGCTCAGTTCGATACTTAGTTACAAAAGAAATTACAACCAACTTGCTAACATCAATCCGTTGATGGCGGTCACTTCGTTGGCCACTGCATTATTTGCCGACTCTGAGACTGATTGGAAGAAGCGGAGAGGTGGTCAGTATATGACACGGTGTCGTGGGATGAAAGAAAGCTGCAAAGGACTGGCTTCTGTTGGTCCTTCACGACTCCCTGGTTGGGGTCTGAGAGATGTTGCGACACAGTGGCTAGAGACGTTATCAGATATGGCTCAAAATAGAAGCCAGTGGCGATCCTGTTGTGACCTTCTTTTACTTTCTTCGTAAAAAGTGGTTGTATCTTACTTAACTGAAAGAATTCTTTCTGGTTGTACCTTTCCGTTTCCCCCATTATTATTATTATTATTACACTTCTAATCACAAAAAACTGGTTGAAATAATACCCGAAAACAAAGACAAAGATGCGAAGGAACAAAAGTGACGGAAGACCCCTGCTAGTAATCAATTTTGTGAACAACTATTTATGGTCTTGGCCAACTTACAAAAGTTAATTTACCACTAGTCCCTCAAGATATCTAACCAGAAAATCACCAAATGACCATATTTGGCAAATATAGGTAAACACTGAAGGAGCTTTCGTGGAAATAAAGTTACATCCCAATTTAGCAAGATAATCATCATCTAGATGACACAAAAGACATCCCCGGAAATCAAGTTCAATAAAGAAAGCCGGTAATTTTACGAAATAACGTTTTCCAACATACAAGAAACGCTCATGGAAAATTAGGACATAACCCGTCAAGTTCTTTGTCCCTTTTTATAATATTTTGTCAGCCTTATTTATCAAACATTGATACTATTGAGACCTGCAAGATTTACTTGAAGTTAGAAGGATGTTCTTTGTATTACACTTATGATCCCGTGTACACTGCTTAACTTTTGCCTAAAAGATGTTTCCCAACGAATCGGTAACCGAATATTGTACATGGTTAGCTCCATTCTCGATGAGTCAAATATGACTACCATTGCAACGGTAGACATCATGATGTCTGGAGATTTGTTTAATCTGGAAGTAAACCCAATTCTACTAGTTAAAACCCAAATGTAAAAGAGCTTATTTTCCTATGAAAAGACTTGTTCTCAACGTCAAAAAAGCGAGATAACAACACAAACTCTTACAGACACGTTTACACAGAACTTGTTGGTACCGCCTAATAATACGTTGGCATTGACCTTGGTAAGTCTTCAGTCTTCAAAGGGTTCAAATGGTTGTGGATGGAATAGAAGAAGCTTCTGTGTCCAGTAGCAGTGGATCACCGACACCTCCAGGCAGGAACCTAAGTATATTAACGATAATACTGGAAAAGAGAAATTGGCAAATCATAATAAGATGTTATCCTAAGTCCTTAAGAATAGGTCGTTTCCTCTTAAAGAACTTCTGGGAAGATGCTTGAACTAGTTCAGTCGGCAGCGAATTCCACAATTTGACAACTCTAAAGGAGTAGAAATTGTGTCTACAGTCCGTTCTGCTATGGTGTATCTCCAATTTCTGGGTGTCACCCCTTAGGTTTGTATTGAGACTAAGCTTAAGTAGGTGTTTAAGGGGATGTCCAGAAGTGTTAAGGGTACTGTAAGCCGTCAGAAAGTCACCTTCAAGACGTCTATACTCTAGTGGGTGAAGGTTAAGTGATTGGAGGCGCCCTTCATAAGGTTTAAATTTGAGTCCCCGAACTGATTTTATGGCTCGCCGTTGGATACGCTCCAGAGTGTCCTTATCGTTTTAGAGTAAGGGAGGAAATACTGTATCTCCGTACTGTAAATGGGGACGAATAAAACTGGTGAAGATTATTTGGAAAGTCTTCCCGTCAAACTGGTCAAAAATGCGCTTCAATGTTACATGTGCAAGGTTTGCTCGAAAGACATTTTTGTCACAGTTAGCGTAACTTCAAGTAGTAGGGTACCAATACTCCTAAATCTTTTTTGACTTGGGATACTACTAGAGAGGATTTTCTTATGTTATTACTGTAGTCTGCAACATGACGCAGGTGGAACACTTTACACCTTGAAGTGTTAAAGTTAAGTCCGTTACCGTCTGCCCAACTTTGAAGTCGAGTCAGATCCTCCTGAAGTGCCTGTATATCCTCTTGGTTGCGTATCTCTCTCCGAAGGTTCACGTCATCAGCAAAAAGTAATAAGCCAGACGACACTTGTTGTGGAAGATCATTTATATAAACCAGGAAAACAAGAGGGTGAGGAGAAATTTAAGGACAGTAAATAGTCATTTATGCCATCGCATGATTTTTGAAGGTTTAGAGAGAACAGCCACCGGTCGGCAACTTGGAGGTTCACAGTGTCGACCTCCAATGAAGATTGGTGTGATGTGAGCCAGCTTCTGACGACG